>PNEQ01096903.1:40068-60800 GCA_003012365.1 Medauroidea extradentata | reverse complement strand
TCGCCGCAAGCCTGCTTCACACGGTCACGAATCTCGCCGCAAGCCTGCTTCACACGACTCACCATACATGTTTCTACTCATAAAATTCACATTTTTCGTGGAATTGTTTTGCGATTTTTTGACGGTTCCTCAAAAAGACTTCGCTATAACCGTGTTTTCGCTATTTCCGTGTTCGCTATGACGGGATTCTACTGTAATGATTTATGACCAAAAAATAAAAATTAAAAAACGACTAAATGTTTGAGCTTCACGCATGTGTTATAAAACAAGAAATGTACAAATCAGTATCTCAAAATTTTTGGATGGTGAACAATATAGTTCAAGCAAATTGCTTCAAAATAATTGTTCACTTCTATGAATGGTTCCAAACAACCTCCTATCACTCTGACATAGTCAGTCGCTGTACCAGGCCGGCAGCAAGCTTGCCTTTTATGTATGTAATACTGTACTTCACTCCCGGAAAAAAACCATCACCCTTTTATTTTGTTCTTTCCCTACAGAATGATCGCCAATCACGAGTCGTCAAAATTAACTTATCGCATTGCTTCCGCCACCCTCTAAATTTCTAAACTTCTGGCCATCATCAGCAAAGTTTTTAGCCCGGATATCAGGGGCGGATCTAGAGAGTAGGGCCGGTCATAGGGGCCATGACCCCTCCTAAGATGACTAAAAAAAAAGTGAAGTAAAATATAGAATAGTATTACCTTATACTTTTTCTAAAACTTTACAACAGACAACACAAAATTTACAACACAATCATTGTTTCGTGATTTTCTGTTGAAACACTATATAGAATAGTAATTTATAAAATAGATAATAATTAATTGTTTCCGTAATATGGAGTTAAACTTTATAGTTTATAGATTCAAAAATACAGTATATTGTGAAATTTAGTTTGTTATTCATTAAAATTACTGTATGAGTTACAAAGGCCAACACAATCATAGACACATGAGAAAGTCTAAGATTAAGAGTGTATCAAATTATTTTATATCAGCACAAGGGATTCACTTATAAACACTAATTTATCCATAAAAATATTAAAATTTCTTAAAGAAATATAACTATTAAAATTTTCATTCGGAACCTTTTTAAATAGCATAGTTATTCACTTTAAAATCCTAATTTTTTTAAAGAGAGGACCCCCGGACCCCTTTGGTTGTTGTTCAGGGCGTGGATATTTCTACAACTACTTCTAGGACCCCAATTGGATTTGTCCCTGCTATGTATTGTGTAAATACTGACGTGAAACACTTCGAACAGGAACGTGGACAAAGGCTAACAAAAAATTAGAGTTTAGCAACAATGGTTACAACAGAACGAGCAGGTAGGAGCAGGCAGTGAGAAACTCTCTCTTGCACTCGTGAAACCTGTCGGTTTACGACCTACTGCAATGTCTTTTTCATTTCTTTTCTATTTTCCGTGTATAGTGTACACCCCTGAAGTTTTGTCAGTTGTTTTGAAATATAAGCGCAAACTATACAAGAGTAAACACAGTAGTAATGTGTGTAGTGTCTTCAGAAAAAAATCAACCTGACAACAAATAAAAGAGTTTCTTACTAACACTGCCTAAATACTTCAAAATAGTCTAAGTAAAGGTATCTTGATATAGAAATTGCATTAACATTACCGAATTTACTGCTGTATTAAAACTTGTTTCCTTCACAGTTAATATAAAAGATAAGTGTTAAAAAATATAAGACTATTTTCATTGTTGTAAAGAGGAAAAACAATTGATGTCACATTTTTTACACACACATTAATAATTTATGGAGCACCATTTAATTTTAAAAAAAGTGGTTAAAATCCTAGTAAACTGTATGACATATGTTACCATCTTTAGCAACAGCAGAAAGAAAGCGAGAAAAAAAACCTGTTACTTAGTGAAAAAAAGAAGTATACATGCGTTCATGTAAACTGGTTAGGGAGCAAAAAGACATGTCGCTACATTCCATGATGTGAGGTATGAGTAGCACCATCAGTAAAGCAACAAAGACACATCATTTCATAATAGTAAACTTTTATAGGAGGTATACCGTATTTGCCGGCGTAAAGTACAACCCTGCACATAAGACAAGTCATGGTTTTGAAAGTACAAAAACTTGAAAAAAGCTAATTACTGTATTAATTTTTTAAACCCTGGCCAAAAAATTGAAACATAAATATTTAATTGAAATTATTTGTAATGCTTTTATTACTGATATGTAAACGTAGGATACACAATCTAGACTACTACTGCCCGCCGGATGTACAAGTGCCAAGGAAATGCACGGCTGCGATAACACGAGACCGTTGACATCGTCAGCTGCTGCCCGCAATTCATTACATGGCAACACCAATCTGCAGCACTGCTTGCAAGGGGCATTTCTGTACGCTTGCTATTGTCACCAGCCAGCCGCTTCTAAAGCCACATTTCGATACTCACTGATTTCACTGGTCAGTGGTTTCAGAAATGTCAGTTATTTTTCCAATACTGTTGGCTAGCACTGACGGTCACTGAGAATTGTTCACTGCTGACTTCTTGTGCAAGGCTACACGACTACTGATTTCACTGGAGCTCGAAAGGTTGTGTAGTGTCAGTGAAAACAGACATCCCGCAAGATTTAAAAACATCTGTGCTTTAGAAACTTTTATAAACAATCAAATAATCATGGTGATACATAATACTAAAATCACAATACATAATTTAAATATATTTCATGAGAAAGTTTTTCCAATGTAGCCATTGAAAAATATTATTCAAATTAAATTGATATTTTTTCTGAGAGGCATATTATCTGATAATTCTGTGAAATATACATATTCCTATAATAATGTAATTTTTTAAATAGGGTAGGTAGCAACTGTGTTTGCTAATTAAATTCTTATTCACGTATGAGTTTTCTTTTATTTAAGTGTTCATAGCTGAGAATCATTTGGATACACTCCGATCACTGACAAAGACGAAATGATTACTGATGTGATTCCGCTTTTGCTGACGAAGACTGACAGACTATCTGTGAAATCAGTGCACACTAGCAGTGCATCGGAATGCAGCGAAAATATTGCGCTAAACACATACTGCGTGGTATAGTACCTAGATCCTCGTGTTCTCTGCCTAAGAGTTGCATGCTGGCGAGATAAAGAATCTAGGCACATTTTCAAGATGTACTGATCACCAAGCGACGAATGATTCGCTGCAAGGTAAAAGTGGCCTATGTCCCAAATGTAACTATTTTTAGGTTACAAATATTTTCACACCTTCATATGAGACGAGTAACAATTTTTAAAGGTCAAAAATATGTAAAGTTAGTCATCTTATACGCCGGCAAATACTGTATCTCTCAGGGGAAAAAAACAGTCCACCTTTAATACGGCCTACATAATTTGTAACACCAAACAGACGTTTCCTTAACCATTACATTATAATTCTACACTATACAGTACCTATAAAATACAGTAACCGACTAGAAAAAATTTAAATGGTCAATACATAAAATATGGCCGAATTGCTTCACCAGCTAAAACTAGACATCTACGTACTTAGCCATTTTTACATCTCCCCCCCCCCCCCCCCTTTTTCACATAAAACACAGTTTAATTTTATCTGCTTAAAATGGCATCACAAAAATTACCGCATTCCACATTGCAAGCTACTACAAAGTTCAGCTGAACCCAATAGCCAAAATATGGTGAACATTTGAGAAGTCATCTGTTATACCAAAAACATAATACAGTATACGGTAATAATAAAAAATACAGTGCCTTACGATTTCTCAAATGAACAATCACTAAGAAACAATCACTAAGTTTTTTTCCAGACTAGAGAAAGAATACAAATGTACTGAAAAAATAGATTTTGAAAATTTTGTGAAACCTTTCAGGAAATTGTAAAATAAAGTACAGTCAGAAACAAATCTATGATTGGAGAAAGAGCTAAACACATATAAATTTCTTCTCGTCATAATGGTTGTAAGAAAAGCCTGGCAGAACCATATAAATGCTTACTAATTAAACTTAATAAAAAAATTTTCACATGAATTTTATTTCAGAATTCCATCAGGCATCAAATGCTTATGAAAGACATAAAAGGAACAAACTGAATTCAACCCAAAGGACTATGAGGGGCCAAATGCTGGTAAGTAATTGCTAATCAACTCTGCGTCATTCTCTGGTCCATTATCTGGCCCCACAATGTCCGAGCCATTTTTTTTTTCTCTCGCTGCTGCATCACCTCCGGGTGGCTGTCGCGGCGGCGTCGGTTCTGGAACCAGTAGTCTACGTTCTGGCGGGTGGGGCTGTAAGCGTTCGGGTTAAGGCTGGCCAGTGCTTCAGCATACTGGTGCATAGTCTGGCCTGAGGGGTAGCGATCTGCTGCATACCATGACTCGAGCTGTGCAAGCTGCTCCTGGCTCCACAGCACTCGATGTCTGAACGGCCGGGTAGAGAACCCCGCGCTCGAGTGATGGTGCGGGAACAATGACTGGAGCAGTCCTACAAAAGCAAATATAAAAAAAACATGTTAAACACAACAGCAAGCCATTCTATCTATGGCATATAAGCATCACATTCCTGTCTACCAGATCTAGTAAATGAAATTCTCTACCTAGCACACCCTCCCATTAGTCCGTCTGCCGCACTTTACTCGTTTAGTATGGCGTACACTCAGTGCGTGTCGTAAATAATAAATACTGACTTTAAAAATATGTTTCTTTAAATTTACTCTTTATTTGCTATGTTTTTCAAGAGTTGTTCTAATGTTTTTCAAAAAGTATATTAATATTTGTCGTTCATTTTCAATCGCCATTATTCAGTTGCATCATCTATCCTATGTGTACTGTATACTTCCACTTGAACATGATGCAACAGGAACAATACTCCAAGATAAGACAGTCCAAAAATTACCAGTAATGTTTTAATATGTTTTGCTATTTTTCCAGTGTCCATTTTGTATTGTGTCTTATGTAATTTCATTCTATTTAATATGTCTGTATCGGAACTACTTTGCACCGCGCAAAGTCACCCCCCCTCGCGAGGCTGGCTTGGCGACGTAGGACCCCATGTTTGAGTGAGTCGGAATTAGATGTGCGGGGGAGCTAGACGTATTTTGTCTACCCGGGTCCTTCACCAGTTTTTGCATCAGCCATCTTAGTTTTCAATAGTGTAAATCTTAAATACCAAAACGGTTTTTGTGTTTTTGACCCGGGGCTCCTCATCCCCTCCCAGCCGTCGAGTCCAGGGGCGTAAATTACTCAAGTGTACCGCCAGCCCAGTGCTGTTTTTACTGCGTCACCTACTGGAGAGGTTTGTGCTCCAAGTTCGTTTAACAGGCATTGGCCTTCTGCAAATACCAGCCTTTTGTTCATGGTGAGTAAATTTCAAAAAAATATTCACGTCTTTCATTTGCAAGTAGTGTTCTTGGCTCACTCCGTCCCTAGTGACGCTTAGCGTAACTTTAGTGTGTTGCAGCGTTGGGACTGGCCGTAACAAGTCCCAGAAGATCCGTTGTTCGAGGGTGCAACAATCCACTGGTATGTAGCCTACCCAGTGGTCGTCGACCTGTTGACCTTGGGATCATCATCAAAGGGGGTTTCCTCCGCAGCTTCCGCCGTGTGCCCTTTCCCCATTATCCATCTCATCTCAGCTCTCCCTGCTAGCCTATCCACTCCCTAACTTTGTCACCCATATACCGTCTGACTCACCTACCGAGTCAAGGTCACCATCATCTACATGTTCCTCTCCTAGCACCCACGTCAAATTGCCACCATTTCAACGTGGGGCATAGTATTGGTCAGGTCAAATTGTTGAAATAAAGACTACTTGAATAATAATATTTCACACATAATTCTGCAAAAAAAAATGTTAGTACAGATAGGTCGATTTCATTTGATTTTATTTCAGTTAACATTACAATTAAATAGGAAAGTAGAACTACATTGGTAATTCCATGCCAATCACACACGGAGTAACACAATTACTATACTGTTAATGTTGCCTTACATGCTTTAACAGCTAGTGATTTTTTTCAAATGTAAAATCTTTAGCGCTCACTTTATCCAGAATGGCCTTTACATGTACAATATTAATTCTTTAGGTTTTCCATTAACAGATTGAAAAGACCTTGGCCTACCCACCAATGCACATGCATGAAAGCAATATCCTAACTCTTGAAAAAAAAATGTTACATGACCTTGTTTTACTCCAACTGTACCTTGCGCTGCTTTAAAAACTGTAAGATGAGTTTACATTACATTTTCTGGTGCCAACGCCTAAAATGAAATACACTTATCAGTAAAATCCAAGCACAGGCAGGGTATAGGATTATTTACTGGTCTTTTAAGGCAGAGGGAGGGAGTAGGTAAGCAAGGTGCAATAGCATATTACATACATGGTGTGGTATGACATGCTACAGGCTGCCCAGAAATTTAATTCCCAGCCTCATTTGGCTTGGAAATGACCAAATAAGTGCATTTTGTGTAACAATCAAAGGTAAGAAATAAACATGTCTACTAATGCAAGTGTCCGTTAACCAAATATCCGTTAATTGAGGACTTACAGTTTGTATAAATAAAACGAGTACAGAAGCTCAAAATTACAATAATTTATGATAACCACAAACATAGGTACCAAAATTTGAGCACAACAGTTAATAAATAATAAAATACTTCCTGCGTGTTGAAAACTTGAATATTATGTGGTACGCCATGTTTTTAGAGATAAAAAGTAAAAATCTTAGCACTCAAATTTAAGGCTGTTCAGAAAAATTTTCACTCCCAGACTACATACATTCAGCAATATAATTTTCCTACCGTTCATTCAACAGAAACCTGAACTGCAATCAAAACCATGTACCATACTTATTTGATACACATACACAAGTACTGTAAGTGTAAATTAATTCTCAACATGTGAACTGGTAAGTGCAATGTCGTTTAGATTAATAACCACAACAAAAGTCTTTTCTAATCTTACGGGAAAATAGTTGTAAATACAATTATACATTAATTGATAAGACATGCTGAAGTTGAAATTATACCATGGTTCTGGCTTGAAGGAAACTGCCTGGGAGATCCTGTTCCGTCAGCTAGCCCTGGCGGAAGTGACTGACTTATACCATCAACAGTCTGTGATACCTGCCAACAATACACATCCCTATTTTGCATGATCAAACCAGGTTATCAACAATAAAGTAACACGCCCTAGGCTTCTAAAATATTATCTTACATATTTGCATCACATGGCACATAAAAAACTAATGGCTAAAATACAAAATATACTTGGTGTGACTTTCTGCGGCTCTTTTCTACATTTTTTAGCCTTGTTGGTAGGCTGCTCCATTTAGCTGAGTGGGGCCACCGAGGGGGTGGAGGGATTAACGGGATACAATGTAAATTTGAAAATTAATGATAAAACAAATAAAGGAAATAATGTGCAGTGCCCTGTCAGCAGCTAGCCTACCTTCAGGAGGGCAGCAGCCAAAGTATGTGGTTACTGCACACCTAATCCGCTCCCAGTCACTGGCCACTTGCACCCTCCACGAGGGTGTTCTGCCGAGACTGTTAACACCAGCCAACATCACTACAAGGTGCTCAGCCAATCAGGAGAGTTCTTGTCTCTCATTGACCGAGAGCCCAGCCAATCACACAGGCTTTGCCACTATTGGCCGAGCAGCTTAGAGACCATCCAGACTATATAAGCCCCATTTTTCTACCGAACTTCATTCGCATCTTGGTGTTCCGACCAGCTGTGTCTCAGCCTGAAGACGGGGATAGATTGCAATCCCCTAAACGTTGCAGTTTTCGTTGGTTTTAACTTGTGTCTATTGTCTTGTGTTTGTTGTCCACTGTCCACTGTTTTTCGTCTATCTCCATCTTGTTCCATATTGGGAATCTGGTTCCATATTTGTGGCTGTCTTTTGTGTCTGGGTTTTGCGTCGATATTCAACTGAATTACTTTCTTAGAATTCTTTGTTGTCTAATATAACTTTTATTTAGAAAAAAAAAAGTGACAAAATTCCTTTGGGATTGCTTTTTTTATGTGCATTTTATATATTTTTTTTGTTCGTTTTCGTACTTTGTCATTCAACACAGGTTTGATCAGCTAAACATGAGCAATGGCATATGTCCACAATCCAATAAAATTTAATTGTAAACTCCCATTGCAACAAACATTTAAAAATCTCATTTAGGAACAATGTCTGGCACAAATTGTTTATTATTTTTAAAACTTATATTACAGACTTACATTTATAAGAAAGTTTCTTTGTTAGATACATACTGTACAAGTCCAGTATTGTAAACACATTTCTCAAGAATTGCTCTTTAATTCTGTACTATTGTTGTATGTACGTTAACCAATTAAATAAGTAGACAGACTGGTATTTCTTGATAGTGACATACAAATAAGAAAGAATGAACACATATTCTTGCGTGGTTGTGTGACATTTCGCTGGCTTAAACCACCTTTATTAGGCGGGGAGTTGAGGTACACTGAATAATGACTGCGGTGGAAGTGTTGTTAGTTGGCCTAGTGGCCAGGGAGTTAACTAGGGTGCGGCAGGAAAACTCAAGTCGAGGAGATGTGAGAGTTCAAAGGGCAGTGTGGAACTGGACTGCTGCGTGCCAGGATAGTTTTCAGGCAGCCAAACATCTGTTTACAACGGAGGCCTTGGTACGTCATCCAGATTTTGGCAGAATTTTCTATCTGAGTGCCGACACGTCGAACTACGGGCTAGGTGTAAAGTTATTGCAGGTTGATGATGCAGGGAATGAGAGACTCCTAGCATTTCTGAGTTGCTCTCTGCCAAACGCCGAGAGGGCGTACCACGTAACAGAGAAGGAATGTCTTGCGGTTGTGTGGGGAATCGGTAAACTGCATAAACGTAAACTTGCTGGTAAATTTGGACCTTGTTGTATCACTCCGCCGAGGTGTGCTTTTAGCTGCCATGTCTGTTGCCGTGGTTACCAGTAGTCATTGGGCGCAAGCATCTGTAGTGGTTGGATGCAAGCGCCAGAAGGCGCTGGTGGCGAGCACTGAGTACTCGGAGGGGCCGTGATTGCCTAGGTCAGACCTCTCGCCTCCCACCAAGGCGATTCGGGTTAAACTCCTGGCAGGGTCGGTCCTCGGATTTTTGCATGTGGGAATCGTGCTGGACGATGCCGCTGATTGGCGGGTTTTCTCGCGCATCTCCCGTTTCCCCCGCCTTCATTCCGGCGCTGCTCCATACTCACAATATGTGACCCCCCCCACAGGGCGTTAAAGACCTCGATGTTGAACGCTGAATTCACTCACCCAATAAGTTCTCGGGTGTGAACGCCTGGAGTATTCGGACACGAGATTGGGGCGAGAGCACACATAGTATCCAGTCGGGCGTAAACTGTGAGTGTAAGCAGGCTTAGAGAAGCGAGTTATACTAAAATAGCATTCAGCATATGTTTACATGTAAGCTTCGAAGTAGAGGACATGGTAGTGACTAACATCACCTCGGGAAAATTTTTGTTGTTGAATTAATGGACTTGAATAGTGAATCATTTGTACACTAGCAACGATCACTGATGTACATAGAGAGTGATGTAACTATGGAACTCTTTTTAACGATAAATAAATTATAGTAATTAGCAAAACTTTTTTCCTTTTGGCAAACATACCCCGTGTATTACTCCACGCCTCAAATCACTGGAACATAACCTCAACTTTCTACTACCGTCTACAAGTTGTAAAAGCACAACAGCACTTTCTTTAAACTGATACATGAATTTGATGGTGTTATACATAAACAGACCAAGTGTCAATTGTAAGTTATGTATAAAATATTTTCCTGCTTTGAAACAGTTTTACAAGAAGTATTTTAATCCTAAGTACTGACTCTACAGGACTAAAATACTGTTTGTTACGACTATTTCCAATCTGAAGAACTTATAACATGTTATACTGAAAAACTAAAAATTGGTGCTTGGTCTGTTTATGCATAACTCCGTTCAAGCTTCACTGTCAGCAATCTTCTTGATTTGTTTATTGATGTTTGGCAAGCCAATCAAAGCTGAGCATGAAAGAAATGTCATGATGTAGTTACATAATCAGTTTAGTTTAAATATGCATTTATGACAATCAGAACAACTTCAGACTCAGTGTAACTGTATATTCACAAACCAGAACATGTTCAATGTGAACAAAATCAGAGTGCCATGTAACCACAACCTTATAATAATATGGTTCATTCCTTCATTATACACTGGATTCCCACCCATATTTTACAAATCTTAAAAAATCATAAAGTATGCACTACAAATGATTTGTAAGATAAAAAATATATATTCCTACAGAATTCAGAGGACTTATGTTTCGCTCTGTTTCAAAACATTGGTCTTACTAAATACACTTCAGGGTTCTGCCTAGCCCCGAGTCCTGGCAAAAGCAAGAATAGAGATTCTGATTTCAAATTAATTTAAATAGCACTCAAAACCTGTTGAATCTACATTAATGCCACCACTGAATTTCCTGTTCATTTTGATATAACCCATGTTGCAACAGGATCTTTTAAGCTTTTCTTTTTTAAAACTGAAAACTATTACCAAATTAAATACGGTATTAACTCGCATAATTGCAACACATTACCAAATTATTTTCCCAAAAAATGGGGTGAGGCCATTATAAGGGACTTAAAAAAAATTACCTTAAGATTTTTTTGGTGTAAAATATAACTTAAATGTACACCTTTTTTCTATATTTACTCGTCCATAGCATGACATTTCTCCAAAAATGAAGAAAAAAATTTCTAGTGTGCATAGTAAACACGGAAAAAATTTAAGACTAGAAAAACTTGTTAATCCTTTCATGTGTGTCGTTTAAAATTATCCCGCATAAGACGTTTACATTTTACGGTGCATTACACGTATGTTATTATCTCCTGTGTAAGTAGTTTATAAAAAATTTGATCCACGCTCAAAACATTGCAACTATCCAGATGCCGCTATGTTATCAACAGCGCATCGTCAACCACCGAGTGTGACACATTGTGTCTGGCAACAAGTCATGTACGCACTCTGGAGGATCTAGGTCCGCATGCTGTGGTGAAGACTGGTACTTAGATGCTCCATTTAGCCGCCATGTCTTGTAGGCACGAAATATAGTTGATCTAGATGCGCGCGCCATGAAGACTGGTACCTAGATGCTCGATTTAGCCGCCACATCTCATAGGCACGAAATATGGAGTATCTAGGTGCGCATGTTGGCGCACTACAATTCCGATCGACGGACGTTTGCAACGGTTGTGTTTCGCCGGGAATGTCTGGCACTAAATTATTTTTTAGATTCCTCACTTTTACCCTCTTTGGCTGACATTTTCTTACTTAAAGCGATAGCAAAACGTGGTCCCTTGGAAAACGTCTTAACAGCGTTTTACTGTACTGTGTCCCCTGTTAAAAAAGATAGGAAAGATATTAAGCTGGTTTTTCAAAATGCTGCTTAAAATCTTTGAAAATAATGGTGTGGCCATTATGCGAGTAAATACAGTCTTCTCATTATAAAAAAACAATTGAATATATAAACTCAAAAATATTTTCCTACATTTCTATTCCGGTAACAATAGTATCCTCTTCTCAATTCAAAAACTAATATTTGCAGGAGAGAGGTACCATTAAAAATGACTGAGCATCACTGAATAGTGCCCTTAAGTTTGATGATACATACGGTTTTATAACCATGGTCTTGTTCATTTCTGTAGGCTTCTGAAGACACAATTTTAAGGTCTAATGATTTGAAACTGCATCGTCTGGTGCTGCTGTCCACACACATGCCAACATTTGATGAATCCTAAACATACAAAATGTTAAAAAATTAACAATCTATGTACGCAGCGCCGCACTCAAAAAAAATTTTATGGAGGGTGCCCATAAAGTTTATATTTTGGTTTTGTAGGCTTTATTTCTAGGTTACATTACAACTTACATGACATTGAAATACAGCAACCATGACTTTCTAATATGTCAATGAAAAATATGAGGTGGTCCTGAATTTGTGAATATTATAAAGTAACTCCGAACCCTACAATAAAACAGGGCATCAAGGCTTCCTCCCCAAGGCGATTTTGGATTTTACGGTGCAAAATATTGCTATTAAAGAAGTTTCTGTAAGTTTAGGAGAGGCCTGGACCCTGTTTCACTTCTATCTAGTGTGAGTTCAAATATTTCGGAAAGGGGAGGGGGTAGAGCCCATTGTCCCCCCTACCCGGAGTAAATATAGCGCTAGGTACAAAATATTTCTTGTACTGGTTTCACTAAAAAATTTTAAGTGATTTGCAGCTCTTTCAAGAAATATAACCGTGTACACTGACCTCAAAAGTTTTTATTTAGGTATCACTGTTCTTATTTCTAATAACTTACTTATGGTTAGAATGGCGAGAATTAGGCCGCTAGGCTAACAAAGTAATATAGCAGACAGAGGTACAAGTACTTACAGGTGATACTTGCAAACACGAAGAGATGAAACACATTTTTCTGCAGAAGTGCGGTCGCAACGTTTTGCCAGTATTAAACTGGCTTCCTCGGGCGGCAAGACATAGTACACTGCAGTCCAGCCACAGTGTGTGCTGTTACCTGTAAGCCTAGGCGGCAGGAAGGCGAACTAAGCATGGCGGGAATTTCAAACATGAGGCAGTAATGTAGGTCAGTAGGTGATGGCTTGCAATCGATAGAAGGGAAGAAAAATGATTTATCTGATATTACGGCCTGGAGGTTGTCTTGATTTCGTGATGTATTGATGGGCCAGTTCCCTGCATCTAAGCTCTGAACTATTGCAAGAAGATGGCAAGGATTTCACAATTCTGGTGCTGTAGCAGGCGTCAAAGTCTTTGTTGTGGGAAACTGCACGAGCTGCAACTGGCTTTTCTTGTGGGCAGATGTTGCTTCCAGCTAGGGCTTGCTTTGTTTCAGCTCTATGGGCATTCATTCTCTGTCTTAGAGTGTTGGTAGTTAGGCTTATGTACTCTGCATCACAGTGTTCATTGGAGCTGGTATATGAGGTTTGTTGTAGCACAGTTGTAGCTGCCTTGAATGGGTTATGTGTGGTTTGTCAGTCTGCTGTTGAAGTATGTAGACGGCTGATGAATGGCATATGAACCACAGCGAGAACTATTACAGGGGTAGGAGCCTCTGGGGTTGACTATTTTGTTGGAGGTTGCAGTTGGTGGAATTTTCGGACGGACTAGTTTATTGCGGAGGTTTGGTGGTCGTTTGAAAACCAATCTGGGTAGGGGGGGTCTTGATAACACGTCCTGTGTCTGTGGTGAGGCAGCTAGGATTTTGTGTCCAGAGTTCAATATGGTCTTAAGATTCTTTAAGCCTTCACGGTAAGGAACAACTATTATGATGTCTGAATTGATCGTTTTGGTACGTGTGTCTGTGTTTGTAACGGCACGTTCAATCTGTTGGTGAACAATTGGCTTGGGGTAACCTCTGTTGATGAAGGCTCTGGCTATCTGGTCACATTGTTTGCTTACGTCATTCTTGGTGGAGCATATGTGTCTTGCCCGTGTGGCAAGGCTGTACGGTAGTGACTTTTTTGTATTGTAAGGGTGGTAACTTTCGAAGTGCAGATACTGTAGGTTGTTGGTAGGTTTGGTGTGGACAGAGGTGTTGATGGTACCATTGTGGAGTGTTAGTTAGACATTCAGGAATATGGCATGTATTTTAGAGTATGACCATGTAAACTTGAGTGGGCTGGTTGAGTTGAGGCTATTCAGGAAGTATATAAGGCAGTTTTCTGTGAAGGTCCAGATGATGAAGATATCATCTATGAATCTCATCCAGCAGTGAGGCTGGATTGGTTAGTGAGCGAAGAAGTTTTCCTCAAGCCTTCCCATGAAAAGTTTGGCATAGGAAGGAGCCATGCGGGTGCACATTTCTGTACCCTTGATCTGCAGAAAGTGGCTGTTTAGGAATCTGAAACTATTGTTGGTGAGCATGAGTCTGGCCAGTTCAACAAGGAATGCGGTGATAGGTTTGCTGTTCGGAGGTCTTCTGTTCAGGTAGTGTTTGATGGCTGACAATCCAGAAGATTGAGGGATGTTGGTGTACAATGCCGTAACATCTACGGTGACCATGAGGGATGGTGCCGAGTTTGGAGAGGCCTTCTAGGAAGTGGTCAGTGTCTTTAATGTGAGATAGTAGCTGCTGTACCCAGGGCTGGAGGTGTGCATCAACAAGAGCCGAGATTCTTTCAGTGAGGCTGCCAATGCCCGACACAATGGGGTGCCATAGAGGCGGTCAGTGAGGTTTGTGGATTTTTGGCAGAAGGTACAGTACTGGTGTGGAGGAATTTTCTGGGGTGAGCAGTTTGATGGAGTCATTAGAGAGGCCTTGGAGAGGGCCATGTGATGCGAGAAACTGCTTCATCAGGTTGGAAAACTTGTTCGTGAGATCTTCTGGGAGGGGTTTGTAGGTGTTTCTGTCTAATAACTGTATGTACTCGGACTTGTTCATGATCACTGTTGTGGTCCCCTTGTTGGCAAGCAGTATGACTATTTCCTTGTTGTTTTGGAGGTCTTTGATGTCTTTTCTTTCTGAAGGGCTTATGTTGTTGCTGTTAAGGAATGAGCTGGTGATGTCAGGGTCTGAGATGTTTATGAGGACAAACGAGATGAACTGCTCGAGAGGATGTGTGGGTGGTAATGGGGGAGGTTGTAAGTTTCTAGTGGTGTAACATACACCTAATGTCTATGCACAGATATTGCTTAGAATTTTATTATGTCTTTGACATTCAGGTAATGTAAATATTTAAATAAGTAATTGTGCTATGGTAGTAATATTTATCTGTGACTAGTGTCAATTTAAATTTTTATGTTTGTTAAATGTATGGTATAATTTCAGAAAAGATTTTTTATAATCATAAAATTTTGTTAAGGCTCTTACTAGGAAAAACGTAATTTAATTTAAAAATCAGGTCAGTTGCAGACCACACATTAATCGATTTTTGCTAGTAGAAAGAATAACTTCCATTTTCACTGCGCTTTTCAAAGCAGAATTTTTGCCTTCACTTTGGGAATCAACAAGAAAGAAAATTTTTTAAATATAGAACGTCGAAGTGAAGAAAATGGAAGAAAAATCTACGCAGAGGTCTGGCTACGAAGACTTTCTCGGGTACGACTATGCCTCAAGACGATTTTTTTTGCCTTATAATTCCTTTTGAAGAGAATCTACGAGACCTGGCGCTGCATTTGTTCCTGTTGGAAAGCAGCGGGGAAATTTTTTCTACGATTGAAGAGTAGAAGATATCCATGCCTTCTCGTTTCCGTCTTCCAGGAAATATGTTGGGCAAATCCTAGCCTGGCATTACCTCTTACTGGCCAACTGGGAGAAGAACTTTACGACGTGGGGTACCACGTTTCCCTTGATACCAATATCCTTTTATAATTTCGAAACTCAGGAGAGTTTTCGAAATTTCTTCCGTCACTGCAGAGACTTCAACGGTAAGCAGTCTCAGCCCTCCCGTAATGACAAGAAAAAATTCCAAACCATGAAATAGTTTCAGAAAATGTGGACAACTCTGCTTAAATTTAAATTTTGAGGATATTTTCTTTTTAAAGCAGTGCAAAATTTTTAACCCCACAAATACTCTGGATAAGATGTCTCAAGCTGAATCCTCACGATTTTTGCAGTATTTCTTAAAAAACGAACAGAAGAATTACTCTAAATTATATTGCCACAAAGCGAAGAAGTTTGAAAGAAAGGTTACCCTACCATTTTAGCTAATATTGTGGATGAAATAATAAATTTATATTTTTCTTTGAATCATCACACTGAACTAACATTCAACATTTAATTTTCAATTTTATTCTAATACAATTTCACAATCTAGTAAGAGTCTAGGAAAGCAAATATTAGTTAGTACTCAAATATTGTTTCCATTTCTTAAGTTATAGTCTCTCATAATTGCAACGTCACTGATTGTTTTTTTTTTTACAATAATGCGTTACGGAATCTTATTGATGATCCAATTTATGTTTCTTTTTTAGTACTACTAAAATTCTTTTAAGGTTATATGCAATAAATTTGTTTCTTTTCACACCACTTGTTTTCTCTCAGTTTATTATAATTGTTTCAATTAATTTTATTTTACCAAGTCGTACAACCCAGGGCTCATACACTAGTAAAATAATAGGTAAGCTATATCTGCCCAAGTTAAAGCTTTTATTTGGAGATATTACAGAGAATAAAAGTGGAGAGAGCAAGGTTATGTTACATAAACTAACTGGCGCCACAACTACGGGCCTAAAATTTCTAAAGAAATAAGGATCAGCACTACTATCAATAAGATTTTGGTTGTAAAGAAACGTTTAGAATAAGTCGAGTTGACTGCTGCGTCATTGAAGGAAGTATCCCTTCAACAAATAGTTGAAGGTTAGTCTAAGGAACTTCTACAAAAGGTACGCTAAGAAAAAAAATATATAGAAAATATTCTCAAACATGGCTTCACACAGAAAACAACTAGACTCTATCGATCAAACTGTTGAGGAGGTTATTGCCAAGTACACAGTCGGGAGTGATTCCGCTCTTTTAGATACTGATGAGGCAGTAGCAAACACAATGGCGAAAACATAGACAAGAAAGCTATTTTAGCATGTTGCAAGGTCTGCAAAATAAATTGCTAGAAAGTCAAGCCAGCCTTGAAAATAAATTAGTCGAAAGTCAGTCTAGTCTCGAAAACAAGCTAATTGAACAATCAGTTAGTTTAGAGTCGACACTGAAAGATGAAATCAAATCCGTTCGCGAAGAACTACGGACGGAACTAATAAACACAATGATTTAGATAGTCAGTTGGATAAGACGTTAAATACAGTAAACTCTTGCGCAATAAAGGTAAAAGAAACAGCACAAGAAACAAATGAACGTGTATCTAGCATAGAAACACAGGTACAAGAAACCATAGAGAAATTCACTGGTGTAGAAAATCAGGTGTCGGAGTTGTCAACACAACTAGAGAACAAACTGACGACAACGCACAATAACATGCGGGAAATTCGAAGGGATACACAACTAGATATGGAACAGTTGACAAATAAAATCGAACGGGATATTGAGAGAAAGTTTGAGCAAATTAAAATATCCTAGTTAGCCGCCAGCGTCGCCAACCTAGAATCTGTCGAGAGAACAGAGAAATCAGCGGAAAACACAACAGAACGTGCTCAGAATTACACTGCTTTTTCTTCGCCAAAGCCACAAGGGAATTCAGACGTACCGCCCGTCACAAACATAGCTGCTTTATTTCACCATCCAGTACAGCAACTAGGCAGAACCATACCTAGGTTTTCAAACCTTGAACATGAAAACCCTTTAACATTTTTAAAGAGATTCAAAAAGTATGCGGAAACATTTAACCTCTCAGAGCATGAAAGTGTTAAATATCTTAGTCTTGCTTTGAAGGGGACTGCTAGTTTCTGGTGGGACGTGGAAAATTTGAACACGAAGACATATTCTGATTTCAAAGATAAGTTCCAGAAACACTTTTGGAGTCCACGAACACAAGGGTTAGTTCGAGTTCGGTTACATGCAGAAAAATACGACCCTAGAGGAAACATGCAGGTCGACGAGCACAGTAGCAACATTTACAAGCGCAGTCGTCATTTAAGCCCAGAAATGACGGAAACAAAACTGATTTCGATGCTAACAAATCAGATGCCGATGCAATATCAGTTGTCTCTGGTAGGAAAATACGGATTGTCACTATCCGAATATCGTGAACAACTTATGACAGTAGACAAGTTGCAACGACAAATGCGTTCCTCGAATTGGGAACATCGTCGGGATAAACATACCGGAAACCCACATAACCAGGGCGGATACAAATTTCAACAAAAAACAGAATTTAATCTAGAACATCGTGTCAACACTTTTCGATTCAAGAGAGGGGACAAGACTGACGACGAATCAAATGCTAGAGATAGGAGATATTTTCCGAAATGGAAAAGACAGTGGTTTTCACACAAATCTAGGAAGGAGGAACAAACCCAAGACCACAGAAGAAACCAGCGTAGGAATTCGTCGAGATCTAGTTCGAGGGAACGTGAGAGTTCGAGAGAAGAGAAACACAAACAATCCGATTTCAAGAGTTCTGGTAGGAGGGGGACGAAACACAGCTCAAGGTCGCCTCAAAGAACCCAAGCCGAAGGTTACTTTAACCGAAATAAGCCTTTAAATCCGAGCGCACCTCCGTTCGAAGAGCCTGGAGGGAAGTGTTAACAAAGACGAGATCGGAGATCTTCGACGTGACGACTATCCCGCTATGCAGAATGGATTACGAGAATAACAACGAGAAACAAGAAGACAAGATAGAGGAAGAAATCATGAAACTAGTACACAGCAGATTGGTGTCATCACCTGATAGACGTTCACGCTACTGTAAGAAGTCAAGAATACATCACTTGTTATTTTCTGGACCGTATCGCGGGAGCAAGATTATTCACAAGAACTGTTACGAACTAGTAGATCCCGCTTTCGGCGTAGTTAAAGGCAAGTACAACATTACACAGTTGAGGAACTACAGTATGTTACTCTAGAGGAATAAATTTGAGTTCACGTTGTATAATATTTAACATTGATATACGTACTATAACGGCCTACAGTATGTTAAGCAAATGTTGAGGCGTGATTTGTACTGTTTGACTTGTTTACGACTTTGCCTGTGTTGTTGGTGTACTTGGTGACTTGCCCTGGAGACAGTAGATCCCAGAGGTTATTGTTATGCACCAGCGTGGAGCCTATTAAGTGTGCTTGGTCACTTACGCTTTTGGTAGTCGTAAGTCATTGAAAACGACATGAATTTATTGGTACAAAATTTTGCTTAAATGTTTGATATGCTGAAAAGGCAATCGATATGTTTAGTACAATATGTGAACAAACATAAACAGATATCTAGATAGCAACCAAACACATAGATGTATGTATGCTCCTGTGTTGTCAAAGAGAAACTTTGGCTGCCACATAGACAAGAAATGTTATTTTGATCTACGGTGTTGAAATTAAAAATCACGATACGGTTGTTGGATATTTCTCTGTGGATTATCGACGCAAGATAACCATGTGAATGAGAATAAATACAAAGGGTCCTGATAAAACATTGTAGCCAGTGAATGATGAACCATTTATTTGAATTCTGCACTCTAATATCGCCTAACTCTGTAAAAGCTTTTCTTAGAGTATACGTACTAGTGACTACATCCATAGAAGTTTTCTATCTTGTATATTCTGAAATGTTTATTTCTTTTTTGCTAAATGTCTCTTATTGACAATACATAGAGGTGAGATAATCATTTTTTTTCATCTACACAGAAAGGAAGAACACTTTTGTCTGCATGCTGCAGAATTTTTTTTCATTCCTGGTAATAAACAAATACACTTAGTAGGTATTTCTCCACAATATTATCAAAATGGCATGGGAAAGTGCGTTTTAGCGACGAGGACACGAACTTCTTCAAGGAACAAGAGAAGTGTAGTGCTAAACGGATTTCCGTAAGTGTTCGCCGAAGTAGTGTTTGTGAAAGTCTACAATCATTTTTTTTTTTTCATTCTGTTGGTGAAAAATGGTTACAGTGTCAGCGATGGAGAAGAATTGAACATCGTGCAGAATGTAGATGAAATGAAATTAGTAAGATTCATTTTTAAAATAATTTTGAATTGGGTAACATGAAAGATAATTTATTTTGTTTCAATATTAAAGTTGGTACACCTGATATAAACTATTGTGAAATAGTTAAAGACATTTACCTTGAGTAAGGAAAAGAGAGAGAAAAAATTAAATGTATTAGTTTTAATATTTTAAAAGGGTAATATGTATTTTTATGTGTGAACTGAAATTTCAGATTTATTCTCAGGGAAAACTTGCTTAACAGAAGTTAAGGTAATATTGAAATCACATAGAATGGGAATGTTAATTGTAAATATTTGCCTGGTGTAAACAATTTATTATTTTCTTTGTTTGTGTTGAAAAAAAAATTGAAAGCAATTGGAACTTTATATATACACAGTCCTGTATACCAAGCAAGTAACTTTCAATTCCAGTGCAAATATTATTGCCGCTTTACACCAATATTATATAAGAGAGTTAAATATTTTAATGTTTGTTATTTTTGAAAAATTGAATCATAATATTCTTTCGCAATAGTTTAAATATCACCTACTGAAAACTTTTACAATTAAAAAAAAAAATTTTTTTTGTAACTAAAAGTTTCATAGTCTGGTAGGGGGCTATCTGTAACATACACCTAATGTCTACGCACAGATATTGCTTAGAATTTTATTATGTCTTTGATATTCAGGTAATATAAATATTTAAATAAGTAATTGTGCTATGGTATAGGCCATTCGGAATAAAGTGAGCACTAAAGATTTAACCTTTGAAAAAAATCACTAGCCGTTACTGCATATAAGTCAACATTAACAACAGTTACATTATTGTTTGTATGGTTGGTAGCGAATAATTGCATGTAGTTCCATGAATTTTCTTATTTGAACACAGCATTAGTGAAAAAACATCAATTGCAAACGACCTCTCTGTATTTAACATACTGAAAAATATTTATTTAAGTTCTTACTGACGTACCTGCTGACTGTACATTTTTATTTAATTTGCGGCAGCAGAAAGCGACGCAACCGAGTCGATTGTCGTTGGCAGACGCCGCTAACTCTTTGCGCCACAGAGGTAGTTTAAAATTTCACCGACAGATGGCACCAGAGTTAGGTTTTCGCCGCTTGGAAGCGAAT
>PNEQ01096903.1:0-39968 GCA_003012365.1 Medauroidea extradentata | reverse complement strand
GTGTGATGAATATCGGTTTCTGATAAACACATATAAAGTATTAGAAGTGACTGTTCATGAATATCATTGATAAATTATGTGAAGTCAATAGTAATGTAAGTTGTTTTGTTTTATGATCGCCAGCCTGAGTATCTGGAAATAGAAACAACATTTTTTCCCCTGTTTCACACATTAAGAAAATAGGTTATTTATTGTTTCTCTTTACGTGCGTCGTCGTTCATTACAGTATGCTAAACGGAACTTGAATTCTTGAGTTGCGTGTGTCATGTGTGTTTTTAGTGGCGGTTTTAATTTAAAAGTTCGAATATACTGTGCATGGATTAACGAGATTCGTAACGGTAATTAATAGCGCCGTTAGAGTAGACGCAGAGAAACCAGTGTTATAGGCCATTCGGAATAAAGTGAACACTAAAGATTTAACCTTTGAAAAAAATCACTAGCCGTTACTGCATATAAGCCAACATTAACAACAGTTACATTTTTGTTTGTATGGTTGGCAGCGAATAACTGCACGTAGTCCCGTGTATTTTCTTATTTGAATACAGCATTAGTGAAACAACATTAATTGCAAACGACTTTTTCTGTATTTAATGTACTTTAAAATATTTATTTAAGTTCTTACTGACATACCTACTGACTGTATAATTTTATTTAATTAGCGGCAGTACAAAGCGACGCGACCGAGTCGATTATCGTTGGCACACGCCTCTATTGCTTCGCGCCGCAGAGATAGTTTAAAATTTCACCGACAGATGGCATCAGAGTTAGGTTTTCGCCGCATTGCGTCATTCAGTTTGTTTTTCCGTTGTGTAATGAATATGGGTTTTTGATAAACACATTCAACGTCGTCGTTCATTGCAGTATGTTGAACGGAATTGTAATTCTTGAGTTGCGTGTGTCGTGTGTTTTTTTAGTGACTGTTTTAATTTTAAAGTTCGAATATACTGTGCATGGATTTACGAGATTCGTAATGGTTAGAGACACTGGAAAATCGCGAAAATGTTTCACATAGTCTCCAATAAACTATAGCATATTAACCGTGACACGTTTGAACAGTTTGGTGGCGAATCATACACGCTGTGTGTCCAAGCTGTACAGTTCTAACTGGGCCTGTTGAAGAGAGAAACGATGCTTCAAATAAACGATAGCCAATATAGATACAAAAATTCAGTGTTATATACATCATGTTGGAGCCTAGCAAATAGTCAACTATTCCCGCGATTTTCCATTGTCTCTAGTAATGGTAATTAATAACGCCGTTAGAGTAGACACAGAGAAACCAGTGTTATTAGACGTTAACTCGCAGGTATTTGTAACTAAGATTAGCATGTATTCAGCCCCCGTGCATTTAATGAGTACATATTGTAGCTAAAATTTATCGGAGCACTGTAACGTAAATGTAAACATTGTACAAGACTATGTAAATAAAAGCACGTGGCAATGTTGATGTTTACATGTAGCGGAAATATATAAATAGGCAGAAAATAGAAATTAATCAGGGCTTTTTTTAGTGCTCACTTTATTCCGAATCACCTATACAAGACGTTTACTAGCAGGTATTTATAACTAAGATTATTACTGAATATAGCACATACTCAACACCCGTGCATTTAATGAGTACATATTGTAGCTAAAATTTATCGGAGCAGTGTAACGTAAATGTAAACATTGTACAAGCCTATGCAAATAAAAGCACATGGCAATGTTGATGTTTACATGTAGCGGAAAGATATAAACTGGCAGAAAATAAAAATTAATCAGGGCTTATTTGAGTGCTCACTTTATTTCGAATCACCTTTAGTAATACTTATCTGTGAATAGTGTTAATTTAAATTTTTATGTTTGTTAAATGTATGGTATAATTTCAGGAAAGGTTTTTTATAATCACAAAATTTTGTAAAGGCTCTTACTAGGAAAAACGTAATTTAATTTAAAAATCAGGTCAGTTGCAGACCACACATTAATCGATTTTTGCTAGTAGAAAGAATAACTTCCATTTTCACTGCGCTTTTCAAAGCAGAATTTTTGCCTTCACTTTGGGAATCAACAAGAAAGAAAATTTTTTTAATATAGAACATTGAAGGGAAGAAAATGGAAGAAAAATCTACGCAGAGGTCCGGCTACGAAAACTTTCTCGGGTAAGACTATGCCTCAAGACGATTTTTTTTGCCTTATAATTCCTTTTGAAGAGAATCTACGAGACCTGGCGCTGCATTTGTTCCTGTTGGAAAGCAGCGGGGAAATTTTTTCTACGATTGAAGAGTAGAAGATATCCATGCCTTCTCGTTTCCGTCTTCCAGGAAATATGTTGGGCAAATCCTAGCCTGGCATTACCTCTTACTGGCCAACTGGGAGAAGAACTTTACGACGTGGGGTACCACGTTTCCCTTGATACCAATATCCTTTTATAATTTCGAAACTCAGGAGAGTTTTCGAAATTTCTTTCTTCACGGCAGAGACTTCAACGGTAAGCAGTTTCAGCCCTCCCGTAATGACAAGAAAAAATTCCAAACCATGAAATAGTTTCAGAAAATGTGGACAACTCTGCTTAAATTTAAATTTTGAGGATAATTTTTTTTTAAACCAGTGCAAAATTTTTAACCCCACAAATACTCTGGATAAGATGTCTCAAGCTGAATCCTCACGATTTTTGCAGTATTTCTTAAAAAACGAACAGAAGTATTACTCTAAATTATATTGCCACAAAGCGAAGAAGTTTGAAAGAAAGGTTACCCTACCATTTTGGCTAATATTGTGGATGAAATAATAAATTTATATTTTTCTTTGAATCATCACACTGAACTAACATTCAACATTTAATTTTCAATTTTATTCTAATACAATTTCACAATCTAGTAAGAGTCTAGGAAAGCAAATATTTAATTAGTACTCAAATATTGTTTCCATTTCTTAAGTTATAGTCTCTCATAATTGCAACTTCACTGATTGTTTTTTTTTTTTTTACAACAATGCGTTACGGAATCTTATTGATGATCCAATTTATGTTTCTTTATGAGCCCTACTAATATTCTTTTATGGTTATATGTAATAAATTTGTTTCTTTTCACACCACTTGTTTTCTCTCAGTTTATCATAATTGTTTCAATTAATTTTATTTTACCAAGTCGTACAACCCAGGGCTCATACACTAGTAAAATAATTGGTAAGCTATATCTGCCCAAGTTAAAGCTTTTATTTGGAGATATTACAGAGAGTAAAAGTGGAGAGAGCAAGGTTATGTTACAGTGGAAACTTCCAAAAAACGGAAACTTTCCAAAAAATTGAAAACTTTGGGAAACATTTTGTATTTAGCCTTTATTGCAACCCCTAAAAAATTAGTGTAAAGAAATAAAAAACTGGTTACCATGCACATTTAACTAGTACAACAGCATCAATATTTTCTTTTTAATGTAGTGATCTCAAGTACGGTAACAACATGTTGATTCTCTAAAATTTTAACAATTAAATTTGTGTCTTAGCAGCTGAGACTGCAGTGTCTGCACATGGGCCAACACTTAGCGCACTGCAGACCCAAAGAGTTGCAGCGCCACATATTAACAGTTATTGTATTTCCTCAAACTATCCAAATTGCCCAATTCAGGGACAGAGAAAGGAGGGGGCCAGCAGCCTGAACATTCCCGATGATTGCTGAATGTAAGGCACAGTTTCAGCGGCTATGCAAACCTAACACTGAATCCTGCAGTTGGCGGAAAGGTCTCTGTGGACAGGCACAGTTGCTAGCAGAATCGTGTGTATTCCTGTAACCTCTGCCACAACCGTAAGATCTTACAGCATACCAAGTAGGATACATTCAAAACTGGTAAACTGTTTAATAACTACACAGACAGGTAAAATTACAGTCACTGCACACAACTGGAGAGTGTTTCGCCACATGGAAGAGGATTACGGTTTTGAAGGAAATTATTCTTTTGTCATTGCTATGGAAAATGAGATTATAATAAAAGAAAATTGTGTAAAGATATTGTAGTGGAAGAAGACAGTGCATCATGTTCCGACAGTGACACAGTTTATACCAGACTAAAAAAGTGACTATGGGCAAGGGGAAAGATGATTTTAATATTTTCTATTACTCTTTGATTGACAGAAATGTGTGAATTTTAATCAGCATATGTTATTCATTGTGTGCGATGTAAGTGTATAGGGAAAAAACATATTTGATTAATAGGTAAACCTCCTGTAGGATAGTGTCCAAGTTCCTCACCCGTTCTAGAAAATATTCTGTGTCACTAATGTAATATGGGAGCCTAAACCTTCAGGGTAAACCAGTTGCTGCATATACAGCTTCCCACAAACTATACTTTGACTCCAGTTATAATACCAGATTAGTGAGGGCCTCAAAACCCTCGGACAATAGTGCAGAACTGAGGCACTGGGAATTAGCCCATTAGTACATCACAAAATCCGGACAGCCAGCAGACCTTAACATAAGATAACATCCTTTCAAATTACCTGCCACACCCTAGCTCTCCCTTTGGCTGCTAGGTGTACTAGTTACCAATCACTGTTTAGCCCCCCACTATACTGCAGTGTGCCATCATTCATCGCCCAAGGAAGCTGGCTTGGCTAGCTAAACGTGTGACCACGCAACAACACAAATATTTGTTGTTCATCTGTGCTTCATGTTCTCTTACCTGTACTTGTGCATTTACATCTATGTTTTAGTAACAAGTTACTCTTTCCTATTACAGTCTCTGTCTTGCTCTTGAATGAAATATATCTAAAACTCTGACCTTTACCTGTAAGCACGTCAGAAGTAAACTTATTAAGTTACAACCTTTTGTACTTCTTACTTATCAATCGAATAAAACACAGGTATTCAATAAAAAAAATTCTTCACAATGAGCATGTATAGATCTATGTACCATGCAGCCTAAGTTTTTAAAGGGGCGTGTTATAAAATTTGACTGTATTTTCAGTTTTTGAGCCAAAAAATTTATTCAACCTGTATTATCAAAATTTTCTCTTCGGTAAAGCATAGGTTGTATTCTTGGTAAACTGCTTGACAAAAAATATACAAATCTTTCATTAATTTTTTATGCTGAATCGTTGCAAGAGAATTACATGTTAACGTTAAAGAATTTTCTTGCAATGATTCTACAGGACACATTAATGAAATATTATATTATTATTTATATCAAGCAGAGAATATGTTCTATGCTTTGTCTAAGAGAAAATTTTGATAATACAATCTGGATAAATGTTATGGCTCAAAAAACTGAAAATACAGTACAATTGTCTAACACTCTCCCTTAAACTATATCTATGAAAACCTGTAACATCTTCCGCCCCCCATCCCTTTTTGACATAAACTACAAAGAAGATGATATCAGATTTCCACTTATTTTGATTTCATAATTTTCCTTGCACAGTATTTATTTCACTCTTTATCAACTATGTAACTGTGTTATGTCCTTTCAGAATAAATTACAGCTCACCTTTAAATTTGCCACCTAATACGTAAGAATTATAGCAACACATTAATGTGTTGTGCAACTACTGTACTCACAGATAGATTAGTATCCTCGTGATGTTGCGTGTCATCCATGTGATCCTCTACTACGCCATGTTCAGTTTTGATTCTCTTTGAGTCACAATAATTTACTGCACTTGCAGTATTCACAGATTCTGTGTCAGTCTTCTGCTCTCGTACATCACTATCATTTGAAAGTCCATCTGATCCTGCAGAATTAACCTGTAAAGAAGGGAATCTTATCAGTAGCAGTGTTTATGCAAAGTCTCTTTAAATGTTTAAGGGAAATAAAGATTTGTAATAAAGACAATCACTAACAAATTGTTTGTACACATTGAACGTTTAAATCCTTACCATATTCAACTTGTATTTTATACCAAAGAATGAGGGTTACAACTAGAATTTTTCTCCAGGTTGTTCCAATTCCAGGCAAATCAATTGCTCTCCTTAGATAATCTCATTTTAATTTAATTTTATTAAATTGTATAAACTTTGTCTTCAACAATGACGTAATAGTTTATAATTTTTGCATACGATACATAACAACTGAGAGACCACAGCAAAATTCCCAAGATGCCTACCTGGTCACCACAGATGATGCCACATCTCTCTACATTAACATCCCCCAGTCATCAGGACTGCCTCAACCATCACCCAATAGTAAACCCATGACAGTCTTCCCGGTTGAACTGGCCAGATTAAGCCTGGCTAACAATTGCTTCTGTTTCCAAGACAGCCACCACCTTCAGATCAAAGGTGCAGCCATGGGTACCCGCATGGCCCAAGCCTATGCTAATCTCTTCATAGGTAAACTAGAAACCAAGTTCCTCCGTCACCAGACCACCCAACTACTTTGCTGGATGTGTGTCAACGATAACATCTTCATGATCTGTACCTCTACAGAAACCATTCTCACTCAACTCCTGCTTGAAAACCTGAATCACAGCCCTCTCAAATTCATCTGGTCATATGTTACTATCAACAGCCAAGAGATAGCAGCACAAGTGTTGTATTGGATTTGTTGTTTGTGTCGGCAGTAAACGTTAATATAAATAGAGCTATAATTTACAAAAGTATTACATGATTAAAGGCACAGAAATACATATTTCTGTCTTTTTCCAAGCACCACTTCAATCAGATTCATTCTCTAACTCTCTCTCTCTCTCTCATAACACCACCCTAGATCCCCATCTTTATACAAACTGAATAACGAAACTTTTGAAAGACAGACATGGCACAATTTTAATAAATTAAAATTCTCTTTGTAAAGATAGTTACCCAGTAACTATCTTTGTATAAAGATTGTACAAGTGACAAGTACCCTGGATCAATTCTCACAATAGGACAAAATACACATTAAAAAACTGTTACTATTCCACTCATATACCTCTCCACATACTAAAACAGTATCTAATATGTCATAAAATGCACTCAAAGGTCTAGGTAAAATCCTTTCAGTTCTATTGCTGTACTCTTTAGTTAAATTTCAACAGTTTCTCCCAGATAACAAAGTTTACACAAGATATAAATCTGCAACATTTTGATTTGTAAGGCAGTAATAATAAGATCTAGTATATGGAACGACAAAATCAAATGGAACTTATTACAATGTTCTGCTAACAAACTAGGCCTATCACTTTCCAAACTTGTGATCAACATGTCTATTGTTTTGTGTTCACGTTCCCAGAAGATGCACCAAAGGTACAGATAGAAGCAAAATATATGTAACTTCCCTAACATTGATTGTGAAATGAAAACTATTCCAGTTATACATAATCATTTTATTTATAGATCGTGGAAAAAAAAAAACAAATAAAAAAAAACTGAAAGTTGTACAAAAAAAAGGACATATTCTCCATTGCAGCACCACTAGCCAGTAAAAAACGTGGGTAAATTCAACATGCTTATTCGTTTACTGCATTTTAATGACTGAGGAAGGTCAGACAGAATGTTTCCAGCCACCTGTGAGTTTTCAGCATAACCCTTACCCTTTCTCAAGTTTCTCCTTCCCATTCAAAGTAATGTGTTTTGTCCATTAAAGTCATCCAGTGTTATCTCACAATCTTGGGCAGTAGGAATTTGTTACTGGAATAATTTTGCTTCCTTTTCCTCCAATGTCAGAGAAGTTAACTCACCCTATTCTTACTTTATAAAAATAAAATATTGTTTTAAATATAAAACAAAACACACCTTGGAGGATTCAGCAGTATCATCTAGACCGGTGGTGAGACCTCTTATCTGCAGAGTCTTTGCAGTGTTGAGGAAGCCAGGTAAGGAATCATTACCTACAGTCACTTCGCCATTGTACATGAAATGTACCAGTGACTCAAGTTCTTCAAACTTCACATCTTTCAAGATGACGATTGGGTGAGAATGTGTGCTCTCTTGGAAGAGACCCTAGTTCAGAAGAAATTATCTAAATTAAATTATGTTAATACATCACAAGACATCTTCAGTGTTGTTTAAACTATAAGTTAGGGGTCTAGATAATTAACTTAATGATAGACAACATGTTAAGTTTCCTTTGCTATTTTGCAGTGGTGAAGCACAGTTGTGTTCCAAGGCAAGCTCTATTAGAAAAACAGTATACACTTTGAGCATATGGCTTAAATGCACCTGCTGGTTACACCAAATGAAGGTGTGTTATATTCAACAAGGTCTATTCCTGGAGAATTTTCTCTGTCATTCTAATGGTTCCTCACACAACTCAAGAGTTGTGTATTGTCATTTCCAAACAATGCATACCCTGAAACGCTCCCTATTTCGCCACTGCAGTATGCTCTTGAAGTAATCTGGTATTTTTTTCCACGTGCACCGCCATACTGGCGATAAACAACTCGCTAAGTGGTTGCTATAGAAAAATGCAGAAAAATGTTGGGTTGGCTAGGTTGTGTGATTTGATTCTTGAAATACGAAGGACAAATAAAATAAAATAAAGAGTGAAATATCCTTGAAAGAATATCCCAATTATACATTTTTCCGTAACATTTAACTAGCTGAATTTTTTTTTATTGGTACAAACAAAAATTCACATCTTCTGCCATTACGGCAGATGTGTGTCTACAAATTACAAGTTAGGGTTGTTTGTTTAAAAACTAAAATGATCTTCAATTTAACGTATGTAATTTGCCAAACGGCTTCCGATATGCCGAGTTTGTGTTTGAGAACATATTGAATGTACCATTTTCACAGGATTCATAATAGACTATCGTGTACACAATAATGTTGTCTATAAGATACATCAGTCACGTTAAAGCATTATTAAAATTATTATTCTATAGCAGCCAGCATATTTATAAAAAAAATTGCAGACCTAACTCATAAGTCACAATGCTAAACTAACATACACAGATGACACTAGGTACAGCTGGTCTGAATAGGTAGAGCTGTAGGATACAACTGAAATTATATATTATTAAATTGCTCATACAGTAATAACAGGACTTCAGTTTAAAACTGAAAACGAGGCTGAATTGGAATATTATCCAGTACAGGTAAATTTGTATTTCAGTCCTAAATTATTTTGAATGATCGCACGCTTGAAGATAAGCAGACCTTAAAATTTTTAACACGTTGCAACTGGTTAGGAAGGGGAGTGATGAGGTATGTGGGAGGGGGAGGAAATGTGGATAAGGGAGAGTGAGAGAGGGGAAGATGTGGTGAGGGGTAGGGAGGGAAAAGGAGAAGAAGGGGAAGATCAGCAGCAGAGAGAGGAGGGTAAGGATGGATGGAGTGTTGGAGATTGTGGAGAGGGGATAGGGAGGGAGGGGAAGGGGGGAGAGGGAGGAGAAGGGGGGAGAGAGAGGGACCAAGGAAAAAAAGAGGGATTGGAGGGATGGATATATGGGGAGGGGGAGAGAGGGAGGGAGAAAGGGGGAGAGAGGGAGGGAGAAAGGGACAGAGAGGGAGGGAGAAAAGGACAGAGGTAGGGAGAAAGGGACAGAGAGGGAGGGAGGGAGAAAGGGATAGAGAATGTGAGAAGAGGGAGAGGGATGGAAGGAAGGGGGGAAATTTGATAAACATTTTCAGTATTATCATATGTAGGCCTACAATAGATTCTTCATTTTTATTAAACTTAAAAAAAAATACTGTATCAAACAATAACTAAGCTACACACACAATGCTAAAACAAACTGAACTAATTTCAACTCTACTATTACAAGACATTAATGCACAGGATCATTACTGAAATCTAGGTTCTTGCACTGGTGTTTCTACATTGCAAAGAGGCAGAAGAGTACATATGGAGCTGTGCTAAAACAAACCTGGAAATAACTCGAGCAGGCAGACAGGACTGCGCGATGAGCTCTGAGTGATCTACCATCACAAGCCAGGGTTACGTCCACCAACATTTCTCTCTCAAGTAACATACGGAAAGCTTCTCCCAGCTGATGCTGATAGTTGCTCCATCTCAGACAAAACTGATTCTCTTCACCCATTAGAAGTACTGTACTCCTAAAAAATGGTGAAACCAATAAGGCCTATTACAAAAACAAATAACATTTTATAAGCTAGAGAATTGAAGGATCACATAAAGGCATATTTCCATTTTGCCAATTTGTTTAGCTTCAGTAAATGTTGGCAGTTTTTTTTGGGTACTCACTGCTAACATTTAAGTAATGTCAGTCATAAAATAAAATACTGTGGAATGGACATCTCATGTTCATCGTACATACTGTGGAATGTACATCTCACATACACTATACATACTGTGGAAGGGACATCTCATGTTCAATGTACATACTGTGGAATAGGCATCTTATGTTCATTGTATATACTGTGAAAGACATCTCATGTTCACTGTACATACTGTGGAATGGATATCTTACGTATATTTTAAATCAGCAATACATCGAACATATAGAGCACCTAAAAGTGAGCGCCTTTAAAACTGTTAAAATTTACTTGGTTATGTACTACGGACCTGCAAAGTTTGCTTTATTTTAGTCAGGAGAATAAACTTCAGGCTGTTGTAGGTTGATGTGCCTCAACGCAGATAAGACTATCAACAAAGGCCAGTAGTCAATAAAATAACAGCTTGTGCACAAGTATGTATGGGCCAAATATAGACTGTCACCAAATGCCAACACAAAATTTTCACTTGGATATAAATCCTGTATTTTATCATCTCAATTGTACCCCATCCCTGTCCTGGTGGCCTGTATGCTGTCAATATTGTAATATTTTGCCAATTCTATTTATTTTTACTTCCAACATTTCTTCTTCTTCACACTAATTATTTCTCCAACACTTTTAATCTATCCCTTACACACACTACTATTCCTCCCTCCCTTCCTTATCTGTTCACAAGAAAGCTTCAAATCATGTATTATTCAATTTTAAAACTGTATGGTTATTATGCGGCTTATAATCCTTTCTAGTAGGGAGGAAAAAAATGATTTTTAATTATCAAACTGTAAACATATGTATATAAAGGAAGCAAACATCTTGCCTAAACGTAAGAAAGCTAACAATAGTGTTTCACATTTGCTAGATTTTGAAAAAAAAAATTTTAATCCAGTATTAGGTGATTTCTAGCCTGATTTCAAGCTGTGTGGTTGGCAACATAAATATTTAGCAACTCCAAAAAGGACAAGCAAATAAGAAACTAGACTTTAAAGGCTAAGTCTATGGTTGAGATGGCCTTGGTTGAAAGACGTGGTCAACGTAGAGCCCCAAACTCAGTGTATCGTCTAATTTCGTAGCTCTGTCTTGTGGAAAGGGTGTGACGGGTAGAGGTTGTCACTTCTATCAGCGGGATTATTTTATTCCATCCACAGTAGGCCTATATATATTAGCTCTCATTCAATATCCGCTTCACCCAACCGTTTTCTTCCAGACTTCCCAGCTAGTTGTTGGCTCCGAAGAATGCACGACACAAAATTAGTTCTGCATGTCTACGCTTTGAAAGTGAAAAACTGAAATTCTCTGTAACACAGCAGTTATAAAACATATAACACTGTATAAAATATACAAAACGGAGTTTTGTTATTTTTCTCACATATTTATCTGTGTATGAACTTACAATAACATAGCCATAATTCATTCTAACATAACACAGTGTGTGTATTCTTATTATTCATTAAGTATAGTTTACTACTTATATAGTTAGATTGACATTTCTGTTTAACAAGTAAGAATTGTTAACTTTATTAGCAAACAATTTTCCCACTGTTGCCATTTAATTACTGTAAGTTTTTTTTTCTGTTTGTTTGAAAGATTCTTGCAAAGAGGGTGCAGGGTTGCCAGATAATGTTAAAGCTTTGCCGCCAAATCTTGCACTACATTGTAGCCCAAAATGTATAATTTTTACTAACCAGGTTTTTAAATTCTTCTTACGGTAAATAAAGCTGTCAATTGCTACAAAATTTCCAAGTTTATGGTTGAATCTTATCATGTGTGATTATTACACCTAGAAAGCCCCGTTCTTTATATAATTTAAGGTACTGTAGTAATTTTTTTGAAACACTTGTGATTTGCCAATGGGTTTATGGTAGCACCATGGGTCAAGGACTACATTTTATGGTCATGTAATTTGCATTTTTTTTTTCCATACGGCAAGTTACAGGTATCCAAAATGTGCAGCACACTTCGCAAAATGTTTCTTCTGAGTATTTTTATTATTATTTTTAAAATTTTTAATTCCCATTGTCAACGATTACATTTTAGAATAACATGTATCCCAAATTCACAACACAAACCATTTCACAGCAGACAGAAAGGCCTTTGGAATTCCAACCCAACCCCGACAAAATTATATTATCACTGTTGTGTTCTGAGAAAATAAAATCAATAAAAACAATGCCTTGGAGGTAAAGAAACTGATTACAGTATTAACAATAAAACTGATACCAATCAAATTTCTATCATTTACCGAAATGAAGGGATGGGATATTAGATAACAACACATTTGTCAAAGTTTTGTTCTGGGAAAAATTTCTAAGATTTTTTTGTAAAATAAAGCATTAGCGATAGTAGGCATGTGAATTTAGTATAGCTGCCATCTCTTTTCTTATCAGTAATGTGCCTTTGCTAGAGCCTACTGTGGATCTGGTACCACTGATCAAAGAGTGGGCAATAAGCAAAATGAATTTCCCTTTACTTCCTCAACCCAAACCGCCCAAAGTTGTTCGTTTTCGTAGCCCAAATGTCTGCCTACCGCCAATACAGTATTTTACAGCGCCAAAAGCATATGAAAAGTAGCCAAATTGGCAGAATTCCATCCAATCTGGCCACCCTGTGAGGGTGAATAAATTATGAGGAGTGAGTGAAAGAGATTTTTGCCAGCACTTCATCTACATATTTAGTAAGGAGTGACAAGAGGTGGATATGGAGCGGTACTTGAATGACGGGACAGGGGAAACAGGATATCCCCGAGCAAACCCGTCGACAAACGGTATCGTCAGGCACGATTTCCACATGCGAAAATACGTGGGACTAACTTGACGGGAATAAAACCTGGATCACTTTGGTGGAAGACAAATGGTCTGGCCATTCAGTCACTACGGCTCCCATGAAACACTTAACAACAAAAAAAAAAAAAAGGCAACGAATATGCATCTGTTTGTTAACTAAGTTACAATTATATGCTTAACGTGTGTTTTATTTTGTCTAATTCATGCTGTTGCTTAAAATTTATCCAAAACCAATAGTAGGCATTTCAATAATTGAAAACCTTCCTAATTTTTTGTTATGTATCAAAGGTTCACTATTTATTCGTTAATCTCTCACTTTGAAAATGACTTCTATCCTAACGACCATAATAAATTTGCATAGGTCTGCACTATAATGAAAGAAAACATTAATATTTGTCAATAATTTTCTGTCTGTTTTTTTCTTTATACAAAGAAGAACAGTTATCTTGAGTGATAATATTACAAACGGTAAATAAAATTACTTAAAAAATAATAATAAATATCTTTGGATCTTAACGTTACAAAATATCACAGTCACTTCTTTGCACAAAAATTATTAAAAATTTTTTTTCTGGCATGATCGTAATACGTTTCAAAGGAAATAATATGATTATTTAATTCTGACCCCTTCCTATTTGTGAAAAATGTACATATTTTGACTAAATTTAAGTGACCATAACATTTTCTCTGATATCTTTAATGTCTATAAAAATGGATGGAACTTATTAAAAAAAAATAGTTTCATACCATTGTTAGTATCTGTAAACACTTTGAATAGGCTGCTAAACAAGACAATTTGTTTTAAGTTACGCACACATTACACTGAGTATAAATCACACATTTGTTTTCGGTAAGTCATTATTTAAATCCAGCTTTGGAAAATGTAATATACCATAATTATTCTACCTGATCCATATTTTAAATATTTGGCTGTGCCGATAACATTTTAAATAAAGCAACCTGCATTAGCTCATTTTTGTTCATTCATAAGTACTTTCTCATGCACTGTGTATTCTTAAACATAACCGCAAAAAATCCTTATTTCATTTTGGATGCACTATGCCTGTCTCGTGTAAGTATTCCATATTTTGACAGTTCTTTTCTGAGAAATGTGTCTGTAAATAAGATTGTATAGACAGTGCTTTTCCACGAAGCCCGGTAGGTTTAAAGCACCAAACAATGGAACTGCCAGACACAGCTAGCTTTGACTAGGGTATATGGTAGATAAAAATGTGCATGTGCTGCATGCTATACAGTTGAGACAGCCTTTACATAGTGACTTCGTAACATGTGTGACACCAAATATAGATGTGGAAATCCACCTAGTGTTCATGTAAAATCCACTAAATTTCCACCAAACATAACAAAAAATTGCCAAAAATAAAGAAAAAATGCATTATAAAATATTGATTTATGTGATACAAAAGTAAAAATGTACAGATTTAATGAAACAATGTTATTTTACGGTAATAATAATTTTTTTCCTCCTCCTTACACATTACTTTAGACCTGTACATTGGCACGTAAAAATATGTTTTTTTGGAACCACATTTCACTCGGCTATAAATTCAGCTTTCCTCCAAATGCAATTATCTCACAGATTCTTGCTGCCGTGTGTATCAAACATAACACTGACTGCAGCAGCGGCCAGTAGTGTGTGTGTGTGTGTGTGTGTGTGTGTGTGCAGCTTCCATCTAAATACATACCTGCTGCATCAAGACACGTCACATAGTGTTTCATGCTGTTTCCGTTGCACAAAAAACTGATCAACTTATTCCTAGCATATTTATCTACCAAAATGAAACACATTTCACACTATGCAGTGTAGCGATTACAAAAACCTATATCATTCTCAGTCTTGTAGTTCCAGAGTCCCTTATTATTACTAATAAAATTTGTAATACTTAGGGCTAATTTTATGACGTCAAACGTGGTGAAGTTGAACAAGAATGAAATTTTGTTTATAAAATTAATGGAAGTGTTTCATGGTGATGACAGGTTTTAACCAAATTCCATATTAAAACTCAAATGTACTGTGCAGTACATACTAGTACAGGTCGTTCGGATTAAAGTGAGCACTAAAAATTTAACCAAATATCATTAGCCGTTGTTGCATATAATTTAACATTTGCTAGTATGGTTGGCAAAAAATTAACAGAATGTAGTTCCATGTATTTTTCTATTTAACTGCAACATTTTTGAAATAAAATCAACTGAATTCGACACATCTTCACTTTATATAATTAATTAACTTTTTTATCAAACTATAGAGGTTCCCATTTACTGCTCAATTTATCTTACACGCGCAAACATAAAGTGATGTGTCTAGAGAGGTTAGGCATTTTGCGCCGTTAGCTGTTACACGCGGAAAGATACGATTTGGCTGAAAATATAACTTTAGCAGGGCTTTTTCGAGTGCTCAATTTATCCTGAACCGCCCATAATGTGTTGTTAATAGCTATTTTCAACTAATCCACATTTGGAACTTTAGACTTGCTTGTACATTTTTATTATGTCAACTCAAACATTTTCCAATATTTTTTTACTAATTACTATTATTATGAATTTATGTTTGTGTGCACCAACTCTCTTTTCCTTCTTATTTTTCGCTACAGGCTATCACACCACAATTTCACATGCCGAACTCGCAACACTAACATTCTTGCCACCCCTAACCTGAAATAAAGTAAAGTTTGTCCCACAGTGTACCTAACCCCTTCTTGCCTTCAATTCTCTAAAGTTATAATAAATTAAATTTGTCCCAGCTCAGCTTCTACTGTAGTTATGTTTATGATGTCATGTTTTATTTCTTACCTGATAGTTTTATGCTCTCCGAAAGCATTTTTACAACCTTTACTGTGTAATCCATACCGTAAGATGTAACATGGAATATACAGGATGTCTATAAATTACCTTAACCACTGTAAATGTCAGTAACTTGAATACTAGACTAGATAATAACAAGCGGTTTGCAGCATGTTACATATAACCTCATAAAGTTTTTTTTTGTTACAGCTGACACTGATTGGCTGAGACATGTGGACACCACAGGAGAAAGTGCAAAGTGGCGCCTGGTTCATTGAGATGAAGTCCGATACCCAGCTCCAAAGAAACTTTCGGACTCTGTGTGGAAGGGAACCTCTGTCCCGACCAAGCATTAGGGATTGGTATTAAGTCATTTATGGAAACTGGTAGTGTGCTACATAAACAGGGAGCGGATCAGCCATCTGTCTCAGATGCTACAGTAGACACGGTATGACAGGTATTTGCAAGGAGTCCGACAAAGTCAGTGTGTACGGTAGCCACACAGTTGGAAATGCCAAAATCAACAGTGCACAAAGTGTTGCATACAAGATTACACCTGTATGCCTACAAGGTTCATTTGCTGCAGGCACTAAAGCCGATGAACAAACCTCAGTGCGAACAGTTTCATTGAAGATGCTAGCCCCAAGATTGGTGCCAACAATGACTTTTTGAAAATGACTTGTTTTTCCGATGAGTCAACGTTCCTGTATCTGGCACACTGAATCGACATAACTTTCGTATCTGGGGATCAGAGCGTCCGTATGTGACACGTGATATGGAAAAAGACAGTCCCTAAGTGAATGTGAGGTGCGGGCTGATGCACTGTTGCATAATTGGTGCATTCTTTTTCATTGAGTCAACCGTAAACAGTGGTGTTTACTTGGACATGTTACAAGAATTTGCAGTCCCATAGTTGGAATACCTGCAGCTTTACGTTATCTTCCAACAGGATGGGGCACCACTTCACTGGTCCCTGATTGTCCGTCAGTTTCTGGATGAAAAGTTTCCGGATAGGTGGGTTGGATGCTGGTCCGATTCGGTGGCCGCCACGATCACCCGACATAACACCACTAGACTTCTTCTTATGGGGTTTTGGAAAGGACATGGTGTACCGAACAAAGACTGTAAGAGACCTACAGGACTTAAAGACATGCATTCGTAATGCATTTCAACATGTCACTGTGGATATGCTGAAGCATACATGGTGTGAAATGGAATACCGACTGGACATTCTTCGCTTCTTTGCGCCACTAGGGGTGCACACATTGACGTTTATTAATGAGGTCACAAAACTTTATGAATTTATATGTAACATGCTGCAAACCGTTTGTTATTCTCTAGTCTAGTTTTCAAGTTATTTAAGTTTAAAGCTGTAAAGATAATTTATGGACAGCCTTTATTACGTAAATGAACTTACATATTGTTTTGAAATTGTATTACGGTAATTGTCAAAGGGTTTGATGGGCTTAACTAAGTTTTGTGTATACTGTTACTACTCATGGCTTTGTATGTTGAAACTTTTACAGTGGCTGAAAAATTATTATGAAATTTATATTACTTAGACGAAGACATTTGTCTATATATTACTTTTTTTTTTGGAAACTGGTTTTGGGGACGGAGGGGGCCCCAATATTGTTGTTTAGCCCAGGCCCTAGCTTGTTCAGTTGATTAACCTTTCATAAATCCATAATGAACATTTGACATAGTATTATGATGGTTGAGATATAATAATAATAATTATTAAATTATCAATTGAATTGTAAGTAAAGAGTCTGCTATTCTGCTATAATAGTTTACTCGTACATAAAATATAAAGCATGGTTTTGGGGTATTCCATATACATATTATGTAGTAAAAAACCAAACATATTTATCTAGGCCTTTGTCCAAAGTGCTACAACTTGACACTAAACTGATGTGTGGTTACAAACTAAATTTATTTAAATACAAAAATAAACTTTTCACTCATCAAATTGACTTTTTAACCAAACACAATGGTTGCAGAAATCTACAGATAGACCTACAAAAATTTTTAAGAAGGAACTAAAAAAAATTTTATTTTCTAAGATTTTTACTCTTGAGTATATAACTAAAAATATTCTAAATATTCTACTAATAGAGACTCTGTAAATACTGTAATATCCTTCAGGTATTCCAATGACAAACACCTACAACACATGGATGTTGTTTGTATAGGTCAATATTAAAAGCAGATTTATTGTGTACCCAGGTTTACTTTTGTTTTTATTTAATTCATTTTTATTTTCAAAAGTGATGGTAACTGCAGATTAGTTTCATCAGAGCAGAAGAAAAATTTTCAAATGTATTATATGGATGTGACATCATGATGAATGATGGCCAAAATTTCTTTCAGTGAGGACGAAGGATTAAGTTGCTTCATTACACTTTAACCCTGTTATTACCTTTCTACATCCTACTTTCTAATAATGAACTTCCTAAGAGACGCCTGGGCTCCCCCAGCTTCAATCATCCTGCTTCTCCAACACTGACAAGTACTAAGCCTGCAGCAGTTCTGCCTTTTCCATATCAGTTCTGCAGCCTATTCCATCTGAACCTTTCAACACTGGGTTTCCTTTGTTACCAATTCAGAGACTTGTCCGGGGCAGATCCAGGGAGGGGGTGGGAACCGGGCCCTAACTGACCTTTTAAAGAATAGTTTATTTTTAAGATATAACAAAATTATTAAAACAGGCATGTTGAATTTTTTGGTTACGAAACACCTTAAATAGCTCTATTTTACACCTTAAAAACTAAATTTTTGTAGGGAAGCGCCTCCTTGATACATCTTTTTTGACTTGGGATGTGGATATATTTACATCTTAATTAATGCCCCCATCTCCCACCCCACAAAAAAAAAACTGTCTCTTCAGTGGTTTACATCTTATTTAAGTCAAAGTTACCAACAAGTAGCAGTAATAAGTTCTGATAATGTAAAATACACAATCTCAAGCACGGGTTTAGTTAAAAGTGGTGTTCCCTAGGGATCTATGCTTGGACCCATGCTCTTTCTAGTCTAAATAAATGACCTACCACATTTTATTTCGTCTACAACTAGGTCAATACTGTTTGCTGATGACACAAGTATTGTGTGTCATAACATAGATAAGGAAAAGCGTGTTAAAATACTAAATACTACCTGTAACAATATTGAGGTATGGTTTGGAGCAAATAAGCTAACTCTAAATCTAGATAAAACTACCTACATTAAATTTTGTACCTTGAATGCACAGAATTATGACTTAGATACCAAGTATGATGAATGTAGTGTCAAACAAAGTCAAACTACCAAATTTTTAGGTTTACACCTTGACGGTTTGTTAAATGGCAATAATCACATCAACAGTATCATTCCAAAACTGAATTCAGCATACTATGCACTTCGAACTTTATCCAATGTAGTTGATACAAATACTCTGAAACAAATCTACTACGCGTATTTCCACTAAGTTATTTCCTACGGATTAATATTCTGGGCGACTTCTTCACATAGTTTGCAAAGTTTCAGGCTTTAAAAATAACTATAAGAATAGTTACAGGTGCAAAGAAATTGGACACATGCCGACCCTTATTTAAAAAATTGAATATACTTACCTTACCCTCTCAATCTATTCACCCAAATTTGTCGTAAATTACAATAAATATTTTAATACAAATGCAGGTGTACATTCATATAATACCAGACACAAAAATGACCGTCACATTCCATACAAAAGGCTTACAGCAACTCATAAAGGTGTGCACATTACTGGGATTGAATTGTTCAACAAATTACCAATCGAGTTTAAAGAATTAAGTAAAACAAATACCGGTACGGAAAAACCATTCAAGTCTGATCTTAAGTTTTTCCTACTTACACACATTCTACTCTGTCTGTTGATGAGTTCTGCAATGCTAATTGCCAGGACTACACTAAATAACAGTTGATATGTATAGGAGTAGACTAAGTGTATTTTATAAAGTGTATTTTATATAAAGCATAACTCTGTCACCATTTGTTATTGTCCACCATTCAGGTATTATTAATCTTTTAAGTGAACTAATTATATCAGATGTATTACTGAAATGTTATCTGTAGATCTACCATATTATTTCGTCTGTAGGCCTATATTTTTTACTGTAACTTACTATTTTGTACTCTGATATTGTGTGAACTTAATGTTTATTTACTTTTGTTTCCATTATTGATTACATATTTCTGACTTGTTCCATATCATTGAGCAATTAGCTCAAACAGGAATTAACAGAACGTAAATAAATAAATTAAATTAATAAAACTAAATGAACATGTTCTTCTCCCAAAAACAAAAAGTTGGAAAATTGCATTCACACTTTCTGGCTATAAGTAAATTATGTAACATAACTGAAAAACAAAGCAATAATTTCCAAATAATAAGAATTTTTTCAGTAACAGTGACCTAAATTACAAAATGGAAAAACATGAATGGACATCAGAACAAAGTTAGTCATAATCAATAAATTCATTCGTATTATAACAAGCATTTTTCAAAAAGACACTCTTTGGATTTATTTAAAATTTCTTATCATTGTATTTTTTTAATTCTGATGATAATCTATTGTATAAATATACACCCATAAAGTTGACACACCTTCAAAAGTAACTGTGTTATGATCATTAACTCTTAGGTAACTTTTTGTTTTTGTATCATAGTTATGAATATCAGAGTTTTTTAAAAGTAATTTCTTTTTACGAAAAAAAAAAAAATATTATTCTAGCATATATAACAAAGTCGTAGCTAATATGCCTTATTTTACAAATACAACTTTTACAGCTTTGTCTCCTGTTAAAAATACCTAAAATTATTACAGCATTTTTTTGAAGTATAAAAACCTTATTCATACAGGTAGACATCCCCCAGAATATGATGCCATTTCTTAGACAGGACTCAATTAAGAGGAGGTTTCACACAGAATATTTTCGCTTGCTGGGGTTACTCGGGTTAGGAGGGGAGGTAACAGGAGTGACATCCTTCCACTTGGTTCTACCCCTAACTAAACTGTCGCCAGACAAACCACACTCCCCTTCAAGTCTAGATAGTCAGGACTGACCATAGTTAGCGGATTAGCGACTCCGCCCCACCTTCACCTTATTTCTTTCTACCCGTTAGTGAACGGACTCATGGTTTCAGCCTGTGTTCGTCGCAGCCAGGGTTCACGAGTCTCATCCAGCGTACAATAGCAGTTTTATTTGCTTCCGCTTGTGCAACAAGGCACAGCTTTCATGATTCAATTGTTCAATTTATTTATGTTATAAATATTAAGTACCGTTACTTTAAACTGCACTGACTAATACGCATGTTACAGTAGATATAAAATTAAAAATTATTTCAAATCTCTGAAATTCACGTGAAAAAGAAATTGTATTAATCAACCTGTAAAGTAGGAAACCAAAATATTTACGATTTAAATATTTTCAATTGTGAGAAGTAAATAATTAATGTATTTTGAAAAATAATAGTAATATGTAATACGTAATAACAATTATTCCTGCATGAATTTATCTAATTTTGTAATTTACACGAAACTAAGTAAATTATAGGCATCTGGGTTCCGGCAGTATCTCATTTTGACTTGGACCCCGACGGTCTGGCATAGCTTGTTGCAAGGAATACGTACCGCCGACTATGAATGTTGTTTCACAATTTTGTCTACTCTTTACTGCACAAATTTCAGCATAATCTAAGACTGCAAAATAACACATTAATGAAGAATCTCTTCCTTCACATTAATAGAGTACACATTAAAAATATCATAACAGGCCGCTGTTGGCGCAATTGCTAGACGACTCGTCACCCATCACAGCGATCCGGGTTCGATTACCGGCGGGATCAGTCCTAGTTTTTTGGTATGTGGGAATCATACCGGACGATGCCGCTGCTCGACGGGTTTTCTGTGAGGATCTCCCGTTTCTCTCGGCCCTTCATTCCGGCGGTGCTCCACACTCACATCATGTCACGCCTTCCCAGCGCTAAAGACTTTGATTTTGAGTGCTAACCAAAATCTCTTCACTTCACAGTAGCATAACCTGTTTTAGTTAGTATTTAGGTTGATGCAAACAAATACTGGCAAACACTAAATTATTGACACACCTATCTAACATAATAGTAAACATAAAATAAAAATGTTTGAATCACGGTTATATAAAATAAGATAAATTTCATTATTTAAAATTAGAATAAAAAAATAATAAGAATAAGAGCCATTACATGGGATCCGACATTTGCGTTTAATGTGTGAAATATATTGTAATAACTGACGAATCTATCATATCAATTCATTAAGAATAAATCAAAGAACACTCTTTAACACTTTCACTATATTTTGTACAAGACCATAAAACAGTTTTTAATGTATGTTACTATATAACCAACATTCTGACGAAACAGCTGTTAAACTCATCGAAAGTACAAAGTTTATGATAAAATGAATTAAAAAATATATTTAAACAAGTCTTTTTAAGTGAATTTACGTACATTTTTTTAACAACACACACTACAGCTTGATGGATAAGAACATGATATGGGTATGCTAATAGTACGAAATACAATATCTTATCACTGATTCTTTGACTATAACAAACTTTTTGAACGAACGAGTTCACAACCGATAATCTATCACCTTATACGTACCACTCACAGAATAAAATTCATAAGTTAATTAATAAAAAAACTAAGGAAACTAATTTTAATCCGGGCTTGTTGCAGTTCGGTCAAGATCGGAAAAAGTAAGCCAAGTTTGAATTCGACCCTATTGATGCATATATTAAATTTACAACTCTATATGAATGTGAAAATGATTTCACTATTTCTAAGGGGAATAATTTCTTCCCTCAGCTGAAACAATTGACAGAAAAATTTTCGCACATTGGAGTGAAATATATAGCACATGATGTGAAGGGATAGCAAGTAGCCACATGCCCGGATGTTTCTACAGAAAAAAAAAGCATGAAACTGTGTTGGAATAAACATCACTGGCCTCTTTTTCAAACACACAGACACGATTTATTCCAATGTTAAAAATTAACTGTATAACAGAGCTACACATAATAATAATTATATTTTACACTCGCAATTGCGCTAATGCCTGGTGGCGAGCAGACTCCTCCCCATCCTCACAGACAACTCCAATCCTCCAGTCCCCTCTTAAACCCTCCAACCTACCTCATAGCCACAAACTCTTTCCACAGTGCATTCCACTCCCTCACCATCCTCACTAGCACTGACTGTCAACCCCTCTCCATTCACCTTCACACCCTAAAAAGTTTTCTACTTTTGCTACTTTTTCCCTTAGATTTCTGGCAAAACTGCCCCATCCCCCCTCCCCGTTTATCACCTTAGGCCTAAAGTTCCTTTCCTTCTGAATGGGCAGACGCTGCCTCTTCCATTTATTCATCACCAACCTCACTGCCCTTATCTAGCTCCTGTACCTCCTAATGCGGATCCCACTACGCAACAGCATATTCCAATACTAGACGAACCATTGTGCAATATGTCTTTCCCATCACCTCATCACTAACCCCCTTTAACACCCTCCTGAGCAATCCTAAAGCCCTTCTTAACCACTCTGTCCACCTTAGATCAGCCTGTACAACAACCCGTAGATACTTATATATTCTGTGGCTACCTCTACCCATCCCATCTGTATACCTCTCTACTCACCACTCTCTTCCTAGTAAACCTCACCAACTTGGTTTTACACACATTATTCTTCATTCTGTTCTCCTCCAAGACCACCTATCAATATCCTAATATCCTCCAAGTTGTTTCCACTGCCCACCTCTGTATATAGCACAGTCATCTGCAAAAAGTCTTATTTTACCTACAATCCTGGTAGACGCAGAGGGTCCCCTGAGAAAGTCCTCAATCCAGTCAACCACGTGCTTGTCATCCAACAGTAATAACACTTTTCTCTACAAGATTCCATGGGGAACTTTGTCAAAGTTATATACATATAATAACACTATACTCTCATATAATTTTATTTTTTTCACAAAATCGAATTATGATATTTCCTTATAGATTAAGGTTTGGTTTAATTCAAATGCTATACTGTGATAGCCAAATTGTTAAAGATGTTGATTATAAGTGTTAAAATAGTGGCTGAGAAATAATATGGTTTTATTAATTTACCTCATATTCCAAGATATAATCGACCGGGAATAATACAAAGAATTAAGCAAAATACTGAACAAAATTTTTATTTTTTTACAGCGGATAATTTGTATTACTTCATCTTTAGTTGACTATTCGGCTGCTTAGGATCTTGGGAAGTTCTCGGACAGCCGTAAGCTATTAATTTGAATGTATGGACCCACTTAAATACGAGATAAGTCAAAGAGAAACATACGCAACCACAAACACGGTTATTGTTACCGTCCCTAAACAGGTGTGGGCCAAGCGCGAAAGCAGAGTCCATTCCCCTCCCCCACCCTATGTACTTCTTCCACCAGGGTTGCTTCAGAATTTCTAGATCAAATTTCCCTGACTTTTCCTGGTTTTCCAGACAAAAATTATGAGTTTCCAGTCTTTTTTATAAAATTATAAATCACGATAATTTAACTTAAAATGTTCAAATAAATTTAATTTGCATGACTGTTTTAAAAAAACTATTTATAAATGGACTACTGTACAGACAGTTACTTGTGTTCGACACACTCAGTTACCACAATCCAGAGAACTGTAATAGGTTATAATTAACTGGAACTATTTTTAAAATGAATTGCTAAGATAACCATTTCATACAGTGAATAGATGTGCAATTGTCCAAAAGTTAATCGCTAAGCCTGCAGCCATCACCCACGAAAATGAGACTCCAGCCCAGAAGTCAAGCTAGTCAACTAGACAATGACCACGAAAGCCTGCAAACTCCTATTGCTAAGCCTAAAGTTTGTTCTACAATTTTGAATTTCCAGTCACCAGAAGCAATTTCCCTGACTTTTTCAGGCTTTCCCTGACCACTTTGAAATTCCATGACTTTTCCAGGTTTTCCAGACCTGTAGCAACCTTGTCTTGTCGGGCGGTAGAGGACAATACCGGTTGGTGGTGCATCACCACTTCAGCCTGCTGAAGCGCTGCCAGAGGAGAATAGTTCTGCTGGTGGTGGGAGAAGCAGGTCTCCTCGAAACACACTCTGAAGACAAACCTCGGAACTAAATATATATACGTTTCATTATGATTTACAATAAAACTATCACTCGAATGTACACAAATGTATATATGTCCTTGATCGCAATACAATTTCTTAAATTAATTTTTTGTAATCTGAAATTATTAGATTTTTGAAAATTTTTATTAAATTTTAAATGTATTTCATAGCAAAACGGTACTATACCTCTACTGTCAATATGTTTTAGTTGGAAAAAAAATTTCATGCAAAATGAAGCTTCTACTTCCAGTTATAAGCATGACGAAAAAAGGAATTTGTACATGGTAGATGCTTGAGTGAAACCGAGCCTTGTTAAGGAATGAAAAACCATTTTCAAATCTTCTTTACTTAAAACTATGTTCAGATTTCTAAGAACACAGCATCCTGATACCAATCTTTTACATAACTTATTGATATGTTATTTCCAATTTAATGATTGGTCAATATAAACACCAAGAAATTTAGTAAAATGAGTTCTCTCAATTCGTGTATTAATAATTTCAATATTTGACTGGTCAGAATTATTTCCAATATTGTTCTTCAAAATAAATTTTATATAATTAGTTTCAAGTACATTTAGTAACAACCCATTTTCAGCAATCCAGGTTCGTAATCTCTTTGTCACATCAGTTATTGATAATTGCTGTAAATCAATATTATTTTTACCATGGATTATTAGTATCGTCCGCGAAAAGCGTAAAACAGGTAGTATCTAATTTAAACTCATTTATACACAAAGGCAAGACATTTATAGTGTAGCTTCCCTTTAGCGGACACTTCTGGTGAATAAAAAAATGTCCACTATTAAGAGTTGTCCGGTATTAGGAAATGCATTACAATTGGGTAAAATTAAATTCAAAGCTTTAAACACACAAAAAAATGACACAAAATTCTCTTAACTAATAAGTAGGTGCCGAGTAACATAAGATGCAACATCCATTAATTTGCAGTAACGTGGAATTTATTCAGCAAGATGTACTGACGTGATAAAGCTCGGCCTGCAATAAAACAGCTCGCCCGACACACGTGTGACACTTGCTGTCTCTTTTTTCTTAGTGTTTCCTCGACAGCTGTAGACAGAAGAATCTATGGTTATCTCGCATGTAGCGGATGTACCAATAGGGTGCATGCACAGTATTGTTTGTTTACTATTAAAATGCAAAACCAAGAGTGTTAACAAAAATGGGTGATCTGTAAATACGTCAGTCCAAAACAGTAAAACACTTTAAAAAATGGTTCGTGAAACTAATCGCCCTGTAATATTCTCGTGAAGGTCACAGAGACAAAGCCACACATGCAGGTGCTGACTCTTTTTTTTTTAAAGGAAGGAAAATCTACACTTAAGTGTTACGTTGTAAAAGATATGGTTGGGTGTAATAGAATCTGAGACTTGAAACTTAAATACTTGCAGTTCATTATTCTAAGAACCCGCAGACATTTGAGAAAATTAACTTGACTAGATAAATTTGTCAGCAGCCTGTAATCAGGAAATATTGAACCACTGCCTTGATTACATATATGCGCTTTTTGGATATTGGTACAATAATTGTTGTCCCCGAAGTAAGGGAATTGTACGGCCACGTGTATCTAAAAGGATGAAGGTTAACTAATGAACAGAACACCTATTACACTTGTACTGTATATGACACTTGTAACCATCGTCCACATAAAATTATTTACTCTCACTTCGAAGATGTGTACACATTGTCACTGCGCATGACCGACCGCATGCGCCTTCACCAGCAGGCCATCTACGAGTTTGTACATGTGTGTGTCTGCAGCAGGCAACAACCCAGTGTTGCCACATGTCCCGTCTGGCCTTGCTTTGCAGCTCGGCATGCGTGTTAGCCAGAGCACCCAGTGTTGGACAGAGCTAATTTTGAATTAACAAGGTACAAAGTTGCGTGCATACAATCAACATACGGGTAAATAGTTTTGCGTAACGGACTCAAGAGCGTAACCCTTACGTTACTTACTACCCCTAGTACATTGCACGTACACTGTAATTTCGAGCCTTGCCAGTTTTTGAACGTACAAAGCCAGGCCGTTTCTGGGAATGCACGTTTACTGAAACCGCAGCTATTCTCCATCTACGACTTCAGTATTGCTTCTTTATTTTTTATTGCCCGCAATCTGAGTTTTCGGCAAATCAAATTTGGCGACGTCACGGACACTTGATTTTTCTTTTTCATGAATCCTAATCACAGCTATTTTATCTCTAAAGTTAAACGTTTGCGCTTCTGAGACATTTCACACAAAATAAGTCGCTCGATTCACACAGAATTTAACACAACCACTACTTTACTACATGATGTGCATGAAACAAAGAATAAACAAAGACTAGACAATAATACGTGCACATCTCAAACGTCACGTCACACGCGTGTGTAGGGAAGACCGAGATAATGCGGCAGCTACGCTCTACCTGCTTGCAAGGGGCGTACAAATCACACGTTTCTCATGACTCGCTGCCGAAGCATTCATTTAAGCTGTTTTGCAACTGTTTTTGTGCCGTTTTGTCCGTTATTCACCACTTATAATGTGCCCACATCCGCTAAATATGTGTCCGCGTCCGTAAATTAGAATGCGAGTTAATGGGAGATTATGTCTCCATAAGAATCCATGTTATTCTGCCGGTGATTGGTAAAATGTCCATTAATGAGAATTGTCCGTTATTCGGAAGTGTCCGTTAAGAGAAGTTTCACTGTATATCTCTTCTATTCCAATTTTTTATGTATAGGAATTATACAGGCTATTTTCAGTCTATCAGGAAAAATTCCAGTTTCCAGGAATTCGTTAAATAATGTTAATAGGGGTATCATTTAGTTATTAATGCATTCATTAAAAATATCATTGGATATAAGATCATAGCCAGCTGACTTTTTAGCTTTCAAGTTTTTTTTTGTATTCAACTCATGTTCAGTGATAAGATATAAAAATATTGATTGAGGGTGCCTGTAAACAAGAATAAATATTCATCCACAATAGGTAATATCCACATAGGCATCCCTCAGGGTTCCATCTTGGGAACTATACTTTTTTTATCTATATAAGTATATAACTTCAGATCTGATCTTTGAAAGAACTGTGCAATGGGAGTGCATGACTGGATTCAGTTTCTTGGACGTACTCCATTGCAAATTGAATGACTGTAAAAGAAAACTAAACAAATAAAAGAAAAACCATAATATAAGCAGAGTATGCTTTAGTCAGCAAGACACATACACAACAAGAAATTCCAAAATGGAATTGGGTCAAATAGAAACAAGGAACAAACAGATAATAAATTTATAGGTAGGATCCATAGGATAACTTAAGTGAATGACGAGAACATGGAGTTTAATAAGCCAAGCCCACTGAGTCTGAGTGGTGATGTGGCGCGCAATTACAAGTCGTTTCAGCAAGAGGTAGAAGTATACTTTCTAGCGACTGAAACGGACACTAAGCCAGTGAAAATTCAGGTCGCCAGGCTCAAGAACCTTATGGGTTCGGAAGCGTTGAAGGTATACAATGCATTGCATCGTGAACAGGAAGGTGAAGAAGAAACAGTTGAAGGAATTTTAACGCTAATGGGCAATCACTGTGCGCCACGTAAGAATGAAATAATGAACATTTACCAGTTCTTTAGTCGTAAACAAGCAAAAGGTGAGTCTTTTGACAAGTTCTACACTGATTTGAAACTTTTAAGCGAGCCTTGTGAGTTCGGGAATCAAGAGCAGAAGTTACTGAAAGCGCAAGTTGTGTTAGGAATAGCGTCATCAGTGACACAAGAAAAATTACTACGTGGTGATATGCCCTTGGAGAAGCTGGTAAATTATTGTAAGTCAGTAGAAATTGCGGAGGTTAGTGCCAAGGCTCTAACTGAAGGCCAGGCAGCACAAGATGTTTTTGAGGTTAGGTCGGGAAGAACAAATCAGTGTCGCAGTGGGACTCGAAAACAGTCAAGGGATAGGCCGGATAGACAAGAAGTAGACTGCACAAAGTGTCTAAAAAAACACGAGTTGAGGAACTTTCCCGCTTTCGGAAAAAAATGTAAAAAGTGTATGGGTTTTAATCACTTTGCAGCTGCTTGCAAGAGTCAAGCAAGGGTCTCGAGTAGAAGTTACAAGCAAGGAGGATCTCAAAGGAACAGTAAAATGTTTGCAGTGGGCTATGATGAAGAGAGCAATAGCAATAAGTCAGACTCATTGGAGATACTGTCAGTTCAACAGATACACAGTCAAAATGATAAGGGATGGTTTAAAGAAGTGACAGTCAGGAATGTTAGTATCAAGTTTAAACTGGATTCAGGAGCAGTCACTAATATACTGCCTTACAGGGTGTATAGAGAACTGGGTAGGGAGGTTCAGCTAATCAAAACAAAAGTAAGGTTACAAGCTTTTGGGGGGTTTCAGGTAAAGCCATTGGGCAAAATTGTCGTGGACTGTGAAACCGATAAAAAAATGACAGTGACTGAATTTATGGCAGTTCAAGATGATGGAGCATGTCCAACATTAGGCTTAAATACGTGTGTGGAGTTGGGCCTTATTCAGAGAGTCGGGTCTCTCCAAGTGACACGTGAAAGAAGTGGAAAAAATAGTGTTGTTCAGAAGTATAAACAGGCTTTTAAAGGCGTTGGTTGCTTCCCAGATGTATACAAGTTGAAGCTGAAGGATGATGCAGTGCCTGTAGCAAATGCGAGCAGAAGGGTTCCACTCTCCATTAAGGATAAGTTAAAGGAGACCTTCGATAATTTGGTGAGTAAAAACATTATTCAGCCTTGCACTGAAGCAATGGATTGGGTGCACACTTTGGTGATAGTGGAAAAGCCAAATGGCTAGTTGAGATTGTGCTTAGACCCTCAAGAGCTAAATAAGTATGTGTTGAGAGAATATTGCTCTATTCCCACAATTGAAGAAGTAAAGCCAAGTTTGACAGGAAAAAAAAGGTTCTCAGTGCTAGACTTAAAGGATGGATTTTATCAGGTTTCATTAGATGAGGAGTCCAGCAAACTGTGTACCTTTAACACACCATTTGGGTGTTACAGATTCTTGAGACTTCCCTTTGGGTTAGCCAGTTCACCAGAAGTACAGTATGTCAAAAATTAAATACTAAGTACTTTGGTGACATACCGGGAGTGTTTGTATATTTTGATGACATTTTGGTTAGTGGAGGACCTAAAGATGAACATGATCAAGTTCTAGAGAAAGTGATGGAGAGAACTGTTAAGTATAACATTAAGTTTAATTCAGATAAGTTCCAATATTGTGTAAATCAGGTTAAGTATTTGGGGTTTGTTGTTAGCAAAGAGGGGGTGCACCCAGACCCAGACAAAGTTGTTGCAATACAGTCCTTAAAGGAACCAGGTAATAAGAAGGAGCTGCAGCAGCTGCTAGGTTTCATGAATTATCTTAGGGACTTTGTGCCAATGTTTTCTGAGGTAGTGGCACCACTGAGAGAGTTGCTGAAAAAAGATGTGTTGTGGACATGGACAAGGAGACAGCAAGCTGCATTTGAAAACATTTAACAGATAGTCAGTTCAGCTCCCACTTTGGCTAGTTTCGACTCTAGTAAGGAGATTGTTATACAGTGCGATGCTAGTAAAAGTGGTCTGGGCAGCTGCCTAATGCAGGACAATAGGCCAGTTCATTTTGTGTCTAGATCGATGACCGAAACAGAGCAAGGTTATGCTCAGGTGGAGAAAGAGCTGTTGGCCATATGCTATTCTTGTGAAAAATTTCACTACTACATATATGGTAATACGGTAGTTGTTTACACAGATCATCAACTTTTAGTGACACTTATGAGGAAGCCCATGGTGCAAATCAAGAATACTAGGCTTAAAAGGTTGCGGTTAAAGTTGCTAATGTATAATTTGGATGTTCGTTATTTACAAGGAGCAAAAATGCATGTTGCTGGTCTGTTGTCCAGAAATTTTCTACTGACTTGTGAAAAAGATGACGAGACAATGAAAGATGTTGTTCATGTGGTAGGGATGTCGGAAAATGTTTTCTCTGAGGATAGGTATCAGCAGTATGTTGATCAAACAAGAAAGGATACACAGCTAAGTAAAGTTTTGTCTTACGTTTAAAATGGGTGGCCTAATATCAAGACAGTAGGGGTGAGCTTGGTCATTACTATAATATGAGAGCTGATATTACAGTTGAAAAGGGGCTGCTGTATTTTAATGACAGGTTAATTGTTCCATGCAGTCTTAGAAGACAGGCATTACAGTCACTACATGAAACACATGAGGGCTGTAAAAAGGCTATCAAGAAAGTTCGTTCACATTTTTATTGGCCAGTTATTACATCACAGATTGTGGATCTAGTGTTGTCCTGCTACGTCTGTCAGCGGTTTAGTAACAAAGGTATTACGTCACCATTATTTGTACAACCAATACCCGATTACCCCTTTCAAGTAGTCTCAGCAGACATAGCTGAACATGCAGGAAAGGCATACTTGGTAGTGGTTGATTACTTGTCTCGATGGATAGAGGTAGAAAAGTTGCAGTACAAGACCAGTAAATCAGTCACAGAAACACTTTCAATCATATTTAGCAGGCTAGGAATCCCAGAGAAGGTAATAACTGACAACATGCCGTTTGACAGCTATGAGATGAAAGTTTTTTCAAAATGCTGGGGGTTCAAACTAGTAACGTCTAGTCCTCATTATCCCAAGGGGCATGGTCTGGCTGAAAAGGCAGTAGGAATAGTCAAGAAAATGCTAAAAAAGTCAGAGTTCACCAAACAGCCTCTGCAACTGTTCTTGCTTAATTACCGAGCGACTCCCTTAGCTGATGTAGGTGTGTCTCCAGCACAGGTGTTAATGAGTCATCAACTGAGAACAAAGCTTCAGTATCAAGCAAGAGCTCTTGTTGCCGAAGGTACAGAATGTGAGGCCCGAGTTGCAACAGGTCAAAAAGAAAATCAAACATAGGTATGATCAAACAGCAGGAAAAGAAAAGGAGTTTCATAAAGGTGACTCTGTCTTGTTAAGGGATTTGAAAACTAAGTATTGGAATACGGCAGTTGTAGTAGGGAAACACACAACTCCCAGATCCTATCTGGTGAGGGACGAGGCGACACACAGAGAGTATAGAAGGAATGAAACCTTTTTAAAGAATTTTAAGGGTTTTACAAAAACAGAAATGGAGACAGCTGGTAAGGAAGCCAGTAAGTGTGAAGGTTATCTACATAAGCTGCAGGACAATGTGGGGCAGGATACAAGGCCTTTAGCCATCTCTTTAAGCAAAGACAATTCTGAGGCAGAGAGAGGAGAGGGGTTGAGTAAAAAAGTACAACATCCCTCTGAAGGTTATAGGACGAGAACAGGTAGGCAAGTGGTGCCTCCACAAAAGTTGAATATGTAGGTCTAAGTTTGTAAGTTAAGAACTATGTATGTTGTGAATATCTGTGTATAATTAATAGGTGTTACTAAGCTAAGAGTTTATTGTGAATGCTGAGAGTACACTAAGTAAGTTGTAAAAAGGTTTGATAGTGATGCAATGTAGAGTGATGTTATGTAGGTAGGCAAGTAGTACCCCCACAAAAGTTGAATATGTAGGTCTAAGTTTGTAAGTTACGAACTATGTATGTTATGAATGTATGTGTATAATGAATAGCTGTTATTAAGCTGAGAAATTATTGTTAATGCTGAAAGTACACTAAGTAAGTTGTAAAAAGGTTTGATAGTGATGTTATGTGTGACGGTAGTAGCAGTAGAAGTGTCTCCCAAGGACGAGTAAGAAGTTAGTTCCCTATAAGAGAGAGGAAGGGGGAGATGTATGATAAAGACTTGGGAACTTGCGAGAGTGAGGGTTGGCAACAGTGTGGAAGTGTGGAGAAGCTCAGATGAAAGATGGCTTGTAGTTGAGTACGGAAATACTAATAAAGTAAAGAACAACGAGTGTTTGTTATTAATGTAGAATATTAATAGTCTCCTGCGTACTAGAAGAACACTTATAGTAAGAAAAAGATAGGTCCCAGAATGCTTCCCTGTGGCACACCAGTAGAGACTTTCTCCCAGTTTGATAATGTTTCCACTTGTGCCTGTTATTTGTACACACTGGTAACAATTACAAAAACAGGAATTAATCAATTCCATAAGACCTCAACTTGTTCATTAGGAGGCCTTTGTCAAATCACAATAGATCCCATACACAATTTCTCCCTTATCCAAAGCGAATCATATATTTTTTGTGATCTGCGAGACAGAGGACATAGTAGATTTCGATCTCCGGAATCCACTTTGTTCATCACAAATAATTTTACTAGCTATTAAATAAAATTCCAGTCTTAAATATAATACTCTTTAATATATTTTGGAGAATACTGGCAAAAGACTAATTGGTCTATAGTTATCTATCTTACTTTTATCTCCTTTTTTACAGATTAATATAATTTTTGCATACTTCAGTCCATCTGGAAAGTAACCAGATCTAAGAACTTGATTTATCAAAATAAGAGGTAAAACTATATGTCTAAATTATTTTATTATGTTGAGATCCCATAAATATCTTGGGATTTTTTACATTCAAGATCCTTAATTATCTTTTATATTTCCCTTTCATAAGTTGGCTTTAAGATAAATCCTTCTTCTGGTTTGCATATTTTATTAACCATATCACTATATTAAGTATTGATACTAATATTAGATTCATCAATTATTTTATTACTAATACTTATAAAATACTTATAAAATTCCATCATAAGAAGTAATGATTTTATCATTTCTATTCAGTTCTATATCTTCATTGACTGGATCATTCGTATTTGTTTATTTCAAAATGCTCCATACTTCTTTACTAGTTTTTTTTATTTATTTCAGCTTCCAATATTACACACAACATAGGGTGTTTGGAGTTGTCATTGCTTTTACAGACTACAAGTACAGAAAATAATAGTGAACCAGCATATGATAAAAAAATACAATACAATGTTACAATATTGGAATAATATAAGCTTACAAAAAATTAAAACAAAGCAGTTGAACTAGCATAAGACGATACAACATACATTAGACAGAGACAGGTGTAAGATACTGAAAATATTCGTTCACATTGTAGAAGGCTTTCTTGATACGATATTGTATTAAGTGTTCGTTGAAAGTTGACAGATTTTTAGTTTTAGAGGTATTTTGAAGGTCTTTAGGGAGTTAGTTTATTAGCATGCTGGCTGCAAAAGATGGACCTTTTTCAAACAATTTCGTCCAGTGGGGTTTAGAGTAAATATCAACAACATTCACTATTTTTTTTATTAAAATAGGTCTTCTTTGCTAATTTTGGAGTATATTGATATATTCTTTTATAGTAGGTTCCTCTAATGCCTATAACAAGTCTCTGTTCACTAACTGCGCTGAAATTCTCTGCATTACGTTTACCCACCCCTTCAGCACCCAAAACCCATGTACATACAGCAATTCCAGGTACTCTACTACAACAGTCACAGTTCATGTTGGAGGGAACGATCTGGCACGCAGGGAGATGAGTGGAAATGTAAAGAAGGATTTAGGAGGTATGTTGACGCAGGTAAAGTAAAAATTTCCTACGGCAAGGGTAGTAGTCAGTGGGGTGCTGGTGAGGAAGGGTATCTCCTATTCGAAGGCAATGGTAGCCAGTGGAATATACGAGAGAGTATGTAGGGAAAGGGAAGCTATCCTTGTAGACAGCAGGAAGTGGTTAGGATTCAGAAATCTAGGCAGAGATCAGGTCCATCTCACTGAGGAGGGTAGGAGAACTCTGGGTGATCTGTTGGGTAGGAAAACTGCTGGCTGCCTAGAGCATAGTGAGATGGAGCTAAGGGGCAAGGAATAGCAACCAGAGTGAGAGGAGGAGAACCTCGGGGGGTCAGGAGTAGATAAGATAGGGGAGTCTGTAAGAAAGGTTAGGATTACAGAGACACAAGGTAAAGGTAAGGGTTAGGAGCGGGGGAATCATGAGGGGCCGCATCATAATAACAGTAATAAATGGACGACTTGAAAAGAGGCGGAGCTTCAGTCAGTTGTGGGATACAATTCCTATCTCCATGGATACCGCAGCCGAACATAGCCTTCATTTAGCTGTTTGGCTTCACATGTCCCGGATGAGATGTACGTCAAGAAAATGTATTATATGTTTGGAATTTGCCGTTCTTTCAAGTAAACATTAATCTTATGTATTTGCGTATCTAACCATGAAATTGCAACTAATATTTTTTACCCTTGCGTGCAAACCTATGAATGCGTAAAATTTTTGCTTTCTGCAATTACCAACTAACAAATCAGCATGTTTTAAACAAACTTTGTTTCCCACAGTACTTTCCCCCTGTGGTGACCTCAGGGGGCGTGTACTTCAAGTCGTCCATTGCAGAAGTATATACAATAAGCAGGATTCATTCTGGAGTGTAGTTGAGGGATATGGGGCAGATGTTGTGATAGGAGTCGAAACATGGCTGGGTGAAGAGGTGCTGAACAGTGAACTGAGTCAGGATAAGTTCTCCATATTCAGAAGAGGCAGGGATGGGAGACGTGATGGTATAATGGTATGCTTGAGGGAGGGTTTGAAGGGTTCTGTAGCATGGGTGAGTGATGATGCTGAAGTAATGGAACTAGATGTAAGGGGGGAATTAAATAGCTTCATATTGTTGGCAGTGTACAGGCCACCGGGGCAAGGATGGCAGGCAGTTGAGGCAGTAAAGGAAAGGGTCGATAGGCTGAGGGATAGACAGTGGGAGGTAGTAGCAGCTGACCTCAATATCCCCGGGGTGCAGTGGGTGGAGGGGATGGAAGACATGGGTGGCATTATGCAAACACTAGCAGCACAGCTAGTTAACTGGTAGCTAGTGCAGGCAGTAGGAGTACCAACTAGGTGTACTGAAGATGGAGTGGGGTCAGTGCTGGATGAAGTGTTGATCAGGCCTGGGGATATTATAGTTGATTCAATGGTAGTAGAGGGAATCAGTGGTCATGATATACATGTGGTTGAAATAAAGCTAGGAAAATCTAAAGCTGATCAAACCAAAGATAGGGTAATGTGGCAATATGGACGAGGAAACAGGAAAGGGGCAGAACACTTCCTAAGGGATAGGTATAATGAGTGGGCTACAGAGGAGAATGTGGAGTACCTGTGAGAAGAGTTTAAAAAGATCATAGAAGATATGTTGGTGAGGTTTGTCCCAAGGAAAATAATAACGGCTGGGGAGACCACCATATCATGGGAGAGAAATTAAGAGGCTGAAGAGGAAGTGTAGGCAATTGCATGCAAGATATAGGAGAGGGGAAATAGTAAATGCTAGGGTATGGATGAAGCTGATAGGGAAGGAGCTAGAAACTAAGATAAAAGCTGCAAAAGATGAATAGTTGGGCAACATCACGGTTGAGGGAAAAAGCAAAGGACGGCAGAAGTTCTTCGGATATCTGAAAAGGGTGAAAGGTGGAGAGAAAGGAATTATAATACTTACAGGGAATGATGACTTGATCGTAACCACTGACAAAGAAAAAGCAGAATTATTGCAGGCTCAGTATTTGTCGGTGTTTGAGGGCACAGACGAATGGGGTGAGAAAGCAGATAAGAGTCAAAGAGCCAAGTGGTAATCTAAGAACAAGGGGACAGGATATAGGCAAAGTAATTAAATGCTTGCATCGTAACAAAGCAGTGGGGCCCAACGGCATAGGGAATGGGGCTCGTAAGTTTGGTGGGAGGGTGATAACAAAGTATTTAGAAGTGTTGTTTGGCAGATTGATGGAGGAGGACACGTTATCAAAGGGTCGGAAGTAAGAACTGGTGGTCCCAGTATACAAGCAAGGGGAGGATAGGGCAAGGCCTGATAGTTACAGACCGGTGAGTCTCACCTCGAGCACGGGTAAGATAATGGAAAGGCTAGTAGTTAAATTTGTGGTAGATGTAATGGATAAGAAGAACTGGCTACAGGAATATCAGCATGGGTTCAGAAGAGGCTACTCGTGTGAGATGCAGTTGGCTGGGCTATTGGATGATCTAGTACAATCTGTAGATGAAGGGAAGCAGGTGGACGCCTGCTTCATAGATTTTGAAAAGGCGTTTGACAAGGTGCAACATGGAATTTTAATGAGGAAAGCAAATGAGCTGCTGGATGACAAGTGGGTGGTTGACTGGATTGGTGAGTTCCTCAAGGGACGGAGACAGAGTGTGAGAGTGGGGGGACTGCTTGTCAAAAGAAGGAGCTGTAACACCAGGGAAGTGTTCTGGGCCCTATGTTGTTTACTATAATGGTAAATGATGTGGGAGTGGGTGACAGGATGAGATTGTTTGCGGACTGTGTACTGTATTCGGAGGTAGGTGAGAAAGACAACTTGCAGGCAGACATTAATCAGGTACTGGAATGGACGGAAACCAATGAAATGAAGATTAATGTAAAGAAAACAAAGATAGTGAGATTCACTAAAAAGAGGGTAAAAGACAGGCAGACATACAGATGGGGAGAGCAGGAGATAGGGGAGGCAGCAGAATACAAGTACATAGGGGTGATGTTGCAGGAGGGCCTTGGGTGGAGGGGACAGGTGAAGAGAGTGGTTTCTAAGGGAAGAAGGGCCCTGGAAAAGATGGGAAGTGTTCTGAACGGGGTCAGTTGTGGAATGAAGGAGAAGGCATACACCTCAACGGTACGCCCGATGCTGGAATATGCAATGGCAGAGTGGGATCCCTACATGGAAGGGGAGGTGCAGGAACTGGAGAAGGTTCAGAGGAGAGCGGCTAGATGGGTAAAGGGCAGGTGGAGAAGGCAAGGGCAGGAGGGAGAGGACAAAGGTAATAACAGACCAACAGTGATGAAGGAAATGGGTTCGAGTACTTTGAAGGACAGGCAAAGGGTGGAGAGGCTTGTTAGGTTGTTCAGAATGGTGAAGGGAGAGGAAGGATTGGGAATGTTAGGTTCCCATTTAATCAAGGGTGATTACAGAGGGAGAAGGAACAACAGTCTTAAGATCCGGAGGGTGTGGTGGAGGACGGAGATTGGTAGGCAGTCAATGATGGTGAGGTCGGTGAGGGAGTGGAATGTGCTTGGAGAGGAGCTGGTGAGGGTTGACAGGGTTGGTTTGTTCAGGAGAGGTCTGGAGGGCGAGTGAGGCATGTGAGATTGCCACCGGGCGAAAGCACAACTGCAAGACATTATTATTATTATTATTATTATTAACCCACTGCCTGTCCCCCGAGTCTGTATACAATAAGATGCTGCAAACTTGTAGCTAATGTTAACTTAATTATAATTACTAGCTATTAAAATAGCAATACATAATATCTATTTTACAGGCAAACTGTTAAACTTACACAAAAAATACAATAGTTCAGCGCACTACTATGCGATATCCACGCACCCCGGCTTCTGCAATTGCTACTTACAAAACTTGATACGTAGATTATAAAAAGAAACAATTATATTCCGTAACATAAAAGTAAAGTGTTTCTTCAATAGTTAAAGCGTTGTAATCATTTTAACTATAGTAAATACAGTCTTTGTTCATTAGTTTATTATTAACAAATCCCACCGTTACTTCCCTCCCAACTTTGACAATAAAAAAACCTGTTTACAATTTGACAAAAAAATTGACCATTCCAAAGAGGTAGGAGCAGGATGGAGTATGGGAGATGCCAAGCAACGCTAGGAGCAGCACCGTTGTCTCATATACTGTACAATTATGCTCATTGTGTACAATACACAAGATAAAATATGTGATAAAAATAGTAATACATGAACTGTAGACATAACATACAATGGATTTAAAATTTACCAAGTGCACTGATAGAGTATAGTAACATATATTATAAACAATAGACCACATTTGTAGAAGAAAATGTCTGGACCACGGCCGTAGATGAACAGGTCTGGACCACGGCCGTAAAGGAAAAGGTCTCTACACTCGCCTGGAAACTTGACCCCCTTGTTGTTTGGCTGCAATTCACTAAGTTACCGAGAATATTGTGTTTTACTGGTGCTGCAGTTAGGGCGGTCGGACTAAACTCAGCCCACTTCCTGTCCACAAAGATAAACAATTTATCAAAACGTATTTTTTTATCAATTTATGAAATACTTCCTTTGCTCACAAATTTAAGAAAAGGCTCCAGCAATCTTTATTTACTTTATAAATTTAACAATAGAAAAAAGTGGATGGAGTTTGAGTCCGACCGCCCGACTTACAGCGCCAAAAAGCACGACATTCTCGGTAATTTGAAGAACTACAGCCAAACAACAAGGGGGTCAAGTAAAATATACTCACTGGTAGATAGGCGAGTGTCCAGACCTGTTCTTCCACGAATGTAGTCTGGACACTTGCCTATCTAACATGGTATTTTGCTTGACCCCATTGTTGTTTGGCTGTAGTTCATCAAGTTACCGAGAATGTTGTACTTTTTGGCACCTGTAATCCGGGCGGTCGGACTCCAACTCTGTCCTCTTTTTTTTATTGGCAGAATAGAATGACCCAGAGAGCATAGCTCTATTGAGGGACAATACATATTCTTACATGCAGCTATTCGGTACATTAAAAGAGTAGTCCAGTTGCAAAAATGATCATATAACATTTTACTGATTTTACAAGAGAAGTCAAAAATTGATTACAGTGTACTAACCATGATATGATAGGACTTGTAGTGTGGTATTATTTCTTGTAGTCCCAAATAACTGTTGTATAACTCCCGGCTTAATTAAAGGTGTAGAATAAGCTTAAATTTGTAAAATAAAAATGTAGATATGAGATTTGTAACAGTATATGTCAGTAGATTAGTTTTGATACAGTAATTGTAAGTAGATTAGTTTTGAAACAGTCTGATAAGCATCACGGCCATGTCGAAACAACAGTGATTTGCTACAACGAGATATATAGTAAACATAGAGGGGTGGAAGCAGCTATTTCCAAGGCTCTCAGGCACGGTCTAAGAGGTAGAGGTCTGTTGCAAGATAATAATTGTAAAACAACAAATGTTTATTTGAAATGTATGTATTATAGATAGCGCCACAATCTGTGTGGTTGAAGTGTATCCTCTATGGTGTACAGAGATGTTGCATAGAATGAATAAAGCCAATCAGTCTCTATGGTCAGTCTGGTTGTGAATGTCAAAGCGAGATGATGTCTTTCTTTTCTTTC
>PNEQ01096902.1:28909-60802 GCA_003012365.1 Medauroidea extradentata | reverse complement strand
ATACTATTACTTCAGAACATGCTGGGTACAGTGGTATTTGATTCATAACTCTGGATTCAGCCAATTAAAATTTATTACAGTTCCCCCAAAAGCTTGCAAACATCAAAATTGCCACACCCTATCACGTAAATTTGGCAACCATTAATAAACCAAGCATGATAAAATTATATTATTGTGGCTTTGAACTCATTTTATGCTAAGGAAGTAGCACAAAAATAATATTTTTTTTCTAAAATGGTCAAGCAACCTGTGCTGGGATACTTGGTATGGATTGACCCTCCGGTATTTTGTTTTTGGAAATTACCAGTTCCGTAAAACTTTTTTCTTTTTAGTGGCCGAATAATTAGATGTTTTGATTACACTACGGTGTTAATGACACATATTTTCATTCAATTTCGTATTTGGCTACGTATTTTTACTCAAAGTCAACTCAAAAGGAAAGCGAATATGTGTTTAGTAAAAATAGCGATTTTTAGGAAGAACGCCATAGTATACACCGAAAGGAAATTTTTTTGGAAGTCTTCCCTGCAATACTTTTGTTTGTAGTAACCACAAAATAATATTGTGGTGGCCACAATATATTAGTGATGTTAAAAAATTTAATTTCACAGGATAAATAGCTACAAAATACTCTGTAGCTGCCAAAAAAATGTTTTTCTGTCAGTGAGTGAGTAGTATATAATAGTTCCTTACGGCGCAGGAGTTAGTATGTGGTGTAATATGTTGCCACCACCGTGTTGTGACGTCACGGCCTCGGCCGCTATTGTTGCTTTACCTCGAGGTCACGAAATTTCATAGGATTCTCAAAATGTTTTGAAAAAGTCTAAAAAAGGTTTAAAAAAATTCCTAAATAAATCAAAAAATTAGAAATAAAAATAAATAAAAAATTTTAAAAATGTTATATGACACGTTGTTTCTTACCATCTTTCTGCAATATAAATCTCATATACAGATAGTGAAAACCATTTGGTGGTTAGTAACTTAATGGACAGCACCCTAGTGAAATTTATCCTGAATAGTATCGTAACAGTATCCTGAAATAGTGAGTCTATAAGAGATTTGTGTCAGCGCTTAACATAGAGGTATTTAGCGCTGGTGGGTGAAGGTTACCTGATGCGAGTATGGAGCAGTGCTGGAATGAGAGCAGTGGAGGAAACGGGAGATCCGCGAGATGACCTGCCAATGTTCGCAAGCTAATCGCCAACGTTTGCAAGCTAATCGCCAATGTTCGCAAGCTAATCGCCAATGTTCGCAAGCTAATCTCCAATGCTCGCAAGCTAATCGCCAATGTTCGCAAGCTAATCCCCAATGCTCGCAAGCTAATCTCCAGTGCTCGCGAGCTAATCTCCAGTGCTCGCAAGCTAATCGCCAACGTTTTCAAGCTAATCGTCAACGTTTGCAAGCTAATCGCCAACATTTGCAAGCTAATCGCCAATGTTCGCAAGCTAATCGCCAATGTTCGAAAGCTTATCGCCAATGTTCGCAAGCTAATCGCCAACGTTCGCAAGCTAATCGCCAACGTTCGCAAGCTAATCGCCAACGTTCGCAAGCTAATTGCCAACGTTCGCAAGCTAATCGCACAATGTTCGCAAGCTAATCTCCAATGTTCGCAAGCTAATCTCCAATGTTCGCAAGCTAATCTCCAATGTTCGCAAGCTAATCTCCAATGTTCGCAAGCTAATCTCCAATGTTCGCAAGCTAATCTCCAATATTCGCAAGCTAATCTCCAATGTTCGCAAGCTAACCGCCAACGTTCGCAAGCTAACCGCCAACGTTCGCAAGCTAACCGCCAACGTTCGCAAGCTAATCGCACAATGTTCGCAAGCTAATCGCCAACGTGCGCAAGCTAATCGCACAATGTTCGCAAGCTAATCTCCAATGTTCGCAAGCTAATCTCCAATGTTCGCAAGCTAATCTCCAATGTTCGCAAGCTAATCTCCAATGTTCGCAAGCTAACTGCCAATGTTCGCAAGCTGTTCGCCAATGTTCGCAAGCTGTTCGCCAATGTTCGCAAGCTGTTCGCCAATGTTCGCAAGCTGTTCGCCAATGTTCGGAAGCTGTTTGCCAATGTTCGGAAGCTGTTCTCCAATATTCGCAAGAAGATCGAGCTTGTCGCGAGTGACTGCAACCACGAAAGTAACGTGAGCACTTATGTTGCGTCTTTGGCTTCCTTGGCCAATCTGTCATCTAGAGCTGAGTCATAAGAACACAAGGGTTGTTTATATGGCTTGAACTCAGTATCAGACTACTCGGAGTTGACGAGTGTGTGAAAGCGTTGATTATTAAATATTGATTATAATATAAATAGGATGATTTTAAGGGGTATTGATCCCTACCACCTTGGATTTATCTGTTTCTTCTCGATAACTTATGGTCCAGTCGCTGTATCAAAAATTTTGTCACGACAAGGCATAGATACAAACTTAATCTATTTTGTGTAACTGCTGAAACCATAATATATTCATTATTTTGCAACGGGAAACAGCTGGAAAGGAAAAATTGCTATATTTACGGGAGCGACTGCAGAGGTCACAACATTAACAGAAACTGTGCCATATAGATTCCAAAAAGTGAACGAAACAAATAACTATGTCTTGTCAGCGTAAAAAAAGTAAACCAATGTGCCTATTCCCTGATTTATAAGAAAAACCGTAAAACCGATCTGACAGGGATCAATCCCCCTTTTAAAGAAGAACATTGCGCGTAAGTTGGTTGTATTACTGTATTTTAAAATAAATATTGTACCTAAATATAACGTGTACTTTTTTAACTAAAGGATATAAAGTGCAGCAGTGGTTTTAGACTTCTCAGATGTTATTCAGACTGTGAAGATGTTACATCTCATCCAGTGAAGGTGATAAATATACATGGTAGTTACGTGAGTTCATACAGACAGAAGATATTTACGAAGCATAAAACTGTACGTCAGCATGAATCAGAGCTGTGTTTCTATAATGCGTATGTATTGTGTACCTTTTGCGTTATGGTTGAGTAAATTTACGTTACTAATGTAAATGGTTTAGATATAAATTGAAATAAGGTTAAATTCACTCTGTTTGAATGCCAAGCGTTATTTTAATTACTATGTAAAATACTTTTTTTCTAGTATTACTGAAAAGGTGCGTGTGTGTAATAGTAAGTAAACAGCTATAGCTACCTAACTAGCAAATATTATATCAATTAAATGCTAAGACTGCGGTTAATAAATAATGTTGTGTTGAAGTGCGTATTTGTAAAATGCGTACTTGGGTGAGTGATGTTAGTATTGAAAGCGGCAGTGGTCGCGGTTGGTCGGGCGAGATTGTGGCTAGCAGCTCGGTGCGACAGCCAAGCTGCTCTGACGTCATCACTCCACGATCAATGCTGCTCGCCGCGCCGGCCTGGGGTACGCTCCGTGTGCTCCCCAACACCTATCTTATACGTGTCCATTATATTGCCGGCATTGCCACACTTTACTGTTCTGTGACACGTCTTTTGTTACTGTATAATATCCTTCAGCTGTTATATTTATATACAACATGTTTCCTTCGTAATATGCGCTCATTTGTTCACTTAACTGTAAACAATTGTAAAAAAATTAATTTTATTGTTATGTTATTATTTTCCCAATTATTTAAATGCCTATTATTATTACATTTCGTCTAGCTACATTGTTATCGTTTCATACCTCAAAATTAGTACAAAAATTGGCACTCTACAGAACAATGCAATTACAAAATTTTATATAATTTTTAAAATAATATTAAAACCAGTTCACTATATAACATTTTCGTTTCAACTTCAATTCTCGTACATACACGTACATACTCGTAACGTGATGTATCACATTTTCATTGATACATGTCTTGGCATCCACTAAAATTGTAGAACAATTCTCTCTCTCTATCTCTATCTCTCTCTCTCTCTCACTCTCTACATATATATATATATATATATATATATATATATATATATATATACATATATATACACACACACACACACATATATATATATATAGTAATTTTATAGTACTTATAAAGCTACACAGATTATTTGTACAATTTCTTCATATATGTTAAATTCAAATGTCTTAAACAATGTTTTTGGGCTGTGTCGTACGGTATTAACTTTTTAAAGATACATGTACCATGTAACTTACAGGAGTACAGATACTGTATACAAAGTGAATATAGCAATAATCATGGTGAAAAATGCCTGTGCACGAAAATAGTTCGATGAATTTGACTCGGTTATAAATATACAAATCCAGATTATGTATAAGTCCTTCTTGAACAATCAGAACACTAAAATGTATTGATGATAATACGGACAATTTATTTTAAAATGTATGTATATACTTTGTGTGAACGTTTTTCAGCGCGGGAATTTGTAGAATAAACTATGTTCATTTCAGAAAACTACAGTTGCGTTGTGCATTTATACGTGCGGTCGCTATACTCGTTCACGCTACGAACTCGGTAATAGCACGAATGGCCAAACGTATAGTATATATTTGTATAAACCAATAACTTTTTTGAGGAATTTTTTAAAGAGCGCTACAATTCTTATTCGAAAACCACCCAAAAATGTTATCCCTGGGTAATTACTTTTGACCTGCATTGCAGTTCGGTTATTTTTAACCTACGCGTTAGTAAATTACATCATCAACGATAACTTCTATTTTTAGCCTACTTTTCGATGGAAAAAGTGGACTCATGAGATCACATTGCTGCTTGTGTGTGTAGTTATGTGTGTGTGTGTTTGTGTGTGTCCCCTTCAACCAGTGGAAGAATATTATAAGACTTGGTACACATACAGAACATAGTAACCTGACTTGTTATTTGTGTAATTAGTTACTGCTGTGTTTACATTTTTGAAGCAGCTGTCATTCTAAAATTTTTCGATCACACTATATATGTAAGGAGTTGTATTTTAAATTTCACTAGTCGTGGTACACTTAAAATTCTAGTAAGTTAATTGACTTTTATGTATTAAAATCATGCCGTACACATAATTTCAAATTGGTGGACATTTTAATATTTTTACCAAAGTAAGTCATATCAGCGAAAATATTTCTCCGAATTTAATCAAACTCGGTGAACATGTACGAAACACTAAGCTTTTATTTACTTTTGTGTATGTCATTTGTACTATCTTCATATATTCTAAGTGGCGGCCATGTTTATATTTTAGCATTATATGACATATCTAATGATATATTTTTACGAATTACATCAAACTTATTCATTTATTGCATACAAAATACAAAGCTCATTTTACATTTGAGTATTTCGTTCAAAGTGTTAATTTTTTTATGTTGACGGTTTTTTTAGATTAATACACCAGGAAATATATTTCGGATTTCTTTTCTTCGTACACTTAGGTGATACAGCTTGGTATGATAACTTAGCTTTGGTGTATTTTGTTTATTCTATGTTAATATTTAAAAAAAACGATGGCCATTTTTCTGGTGTTACCTGAATGTGACATATCCAAGAAATTATTTTTCCAAATTTCATCAAATTTGGCACACATGTAACAACATTGTAAACAAACTTAACACATGTTTATATTGTTCTTCCTATGTTTATATTTCCACAGTCGTACTTTTACTATACGACATATTTGAGGAAATATATTCCAAACATAATCTATCTTGGAACACATATAGTAATAATGAAGTTGACCTTACTTTTTTGGTTTATTCTGTGCTCATATGCACAAAGTGGCGAACACTTATTTTTAATTGTGGACAAGATATGACTTAGCTAAGAAAACATTTTTCAAATTCTAAAAAAACTTGGAACACACGTAGTATTTAGTAACTGTATTTGATTTGAACGTTTCTTTGCATGCCATGTTCTTAGTTTCAAAATAGAAGCAGTTTGAACGTATTTTGTTCACACGAGATATCTGAAGAACCATTTTTCAGACCTTCTTTATTTTCGGCACACATATCGTGCTCAACAAAGTGAATTGCCTTTTAAGTTTTTGTTCCTGCCTTGGTGCTATTTTTTAATTCCGTAATTTGAATTTCTTACGATGAAAGAGGTACATATGAAAAAATTTTTAGCTTTTCATTAAATGCAGTGCTCATTAAGTACTTGGTAAGTTGACTTGACGTTTATATGGTTAGTTTATGTTGTATTTCATGCTTTTGAAATGGTGAATATTTAAACAATTGTTTGTTTTTTGTTCACAAGATACATACAAATAACCATATTTTAGTACTCCAACGTATTCGCGATACATAGTTCTTTGTCAAGCGGCTTTACTTTTATATATTTCGTTCATACTGTGTTAATATGATACTATTTTTAATGATAAATTTAATGAGGGAATGTTACAAACCAAATAAGTGTTTTAGACATACTCCGTTGTAGCAGAAGATGTGTCATAGAAAAAATAGAATACACACAAACATACAAGTAAACAAGTTCAATTCCTTAAGGGGTTCAGTTAGCGAGTTAAATTAACTACACAAGGAAACAGATCAACCCAAATGAGCAAACGGGTAAAATATAAACAACTCTGATAATTCCACAAAAGTAATTCCGTTAATAAGTTCAAAACAACAGACACAAATTTATTAAATTGACACACAGGGCAAAAAACCAAACTAACGGCAGAAAGTACTGCATGTAGACGACACAGCAAAAAGACATACTCGCTTGATGTTTGTAAAATCAAATGCACCCCGACAGTCTAGTTAAATTATTTCTATGTTCTTTTATGCGTGTAGGATGGGGTCTGCCAATCTCTCCAATGTATACACAGCCACATTCACAGTGGATAAGATACACACACAGTTCCGAGTTTGTGATTTGTCTGGCATAGGTTTTACTTTTGGGATCATACTTTTTATGGAATTCTCTGGTTTTAAAGCTGTAGAATCCATTTCCATTTATTTATTTCCGAGAGACCACGAACATGTGAGACAACCAGAGTTCATACAGGTTTTTCGGTTGTTTGTTCATTTATATCAGTAATGTTTGGTTTTAGGTTTAGTTTAATGATGGCAATGGGATAATCGTTTGCCAGCATTCTATTTATAATGTACATGTACATCCAGGAATAGTCGTGTGTGCGGCAACATTATTTTTAAACACGACAGTGAAACCCATTATGTGAATCAGAAAGATTCCATTTTAATTTATTTTATGTAGGTACATATATAAAGTTTGGTTTTACACACTTTTGAAAATAAAATCAGGTAGGTAACGCCTTCCCCCACAAAAAAAAAAAAAAAATGCCGATTTCTGGCGTTTCTCATAACACTTACCATCATAGCATTAGGTAACTTGGCAATTTCTGCCTGGATGTTGTCCTTCAGAACGTGCATGGTCTTTGGACGGTTGACATAAATGCGGGATGTCAAATCACAAGAGGCCAAGTCGGGGGAGCGGGTTGGCCAATCCAAGTATCCACTCATTGAGATGAGGCACTCCGGGAAATGTTCCCTCAAAACAGCCATCGATGCCACTGAAGTGTGGGCCGTTGCTCCGTCTTCTTGGAACAAAATGTTCCCTAATTCCAATGCGTCAAGCCGAGGGGGGAAGTTATTCCTTCAACATGTTCGCATACTCTCCTCTCTGTTCCAACGCACGATGGCAATTGACGGCGGTGAGGAACAAAACTTTACACCCACGCCTCTCTAATGAGACCGTTCCCGCCCCGCTAAGACATCTACAGCCTGAATGTCGCGCAGTTCAAAATAGAAAATTATGTTACCGCATCCTGTAGATATGTGTTGTTTATTTTTCCTTGGTTACTGGTTTGGTGCCTGGCTGCTCGTTTGGGTTGATTTATTTTCATGTATAATTGATTGTAACTCTCTGACTGAATTCCTTGCGTAATTGCTTGTGTTTACATGATTTTTTGTGTGTATTATCTGGTTTTATGTGACACAATTTGCTACAATGTGTATGTCCAAATTTTTTTTGTGTGTAACTGTGTTAATAGTTACGCAGTGGCGGATTATTAATTGTTTAATCACGTGAACTTAATCTAAATGAACCAGTATTCTGAATTTTCCCTAACTCGGTACGCAAGTAGTCCCTAATACAGCGTCTTCAGGTTAACGTATTTTGTTCATACCGTATTCAGTTTTATTAAACTGTTGTACTTCATTTATTTATCACAGAAAATATATGAGGAAAGTTTTCAGAATTTTTTCCCAGACTCAGTTTACATTTAGTACTAAGTAAGGTAACGTAAATTGAAGGTTATTGATGCATGTTGTGTTTATATCCCTCAATTTCGAAGACTATATGACATGAATACATATATGTCAAGAACTACAGGACAGATAAAAAGCTAATATAATATTTACACATACTATTATCCAACATTAATTTTACTAATATCTATTGTTTTTAGTTTTAGGTTCACCATGTTAGAAAATAGCACCACAAATTAATATATGTGTTTAAATGAAAAATATTTTAACTTTCAGGATTGATTTTAATCCATTTTAGGTAGAGCAAGCGTATATGTTCTGCTGGTAACTTCTAATCCTTGTGTTGCACACTTGTACAGGTGCGTGCATAATTTGTTCACGAATAAAACATGGGTGTTCCCACAAACTGCAAATACATTTGATAATAATTTTACTGTAGCAAAAAAAATTGTTAAATTAACACTCGTAATATTGTAGTTACTTCTGAAATTGTGTTGTTGGAAAATAAAAAGAAGTGTTAATTGGTTTAATAAAAGCATATATTTGGTTCGTTGAACTAAATTTTTCGTTAAATATTGTATTTAACAATACGTGAATTTGGTGTAACGCCAAATATTTGTCCTTTTCTTAAAAATAAGAACGATAGTTCGCCTAAATTTTTTTGCTAATTTAATTCAAACGTAAAGGCCAACGTTTTACTCAACAGATTTGATTAATTTGAACGTAGTATATATTTTTAACAAAGAAACAATTTGGGTTGTTGAAATGAGCCATGTCCGTTAAAGTAGATCATTTAAAATTGCGGTTATATTGTCTGCACGTGTTTGCGGTTGTAACTGCTTAAAAAATTACTAACAGAGGAAGAAGACAGCTATTAGGCCTACACACGTGGTGGTTATAAAACACGTATTACATACGGATAGTTTTCGTTTTAATTAAGTAGTTATGATATATTAAGTAAATTAAGTTTTTTATAGTGATAAACACATAGTGTAGTTTTCGATCTTCGTAAGTTTAGTTGACTTAAGAGAAAAGTGCTCAAGGCTGCCGGTTGATATCCGTGCGCAACTGCAATATTGTTTAATAATTGCACTTAAATATTATTTATGTAATAGATACTGTACAAATAATTTAATATTCTTAATCAGGGCAAATAAACTAATTCAAATCTTACATACTTTAATGGTTGCTCAAACACATGGCGTATGGTGATATCATAAACGTAATATTGTTAAGGGCATGCTCCATTCTTTCTACTACTTTAACGATAATTAGTTTTTAAACCCTAAGCGAGGGTAGATATCGAAAAACTGTTGCACAGTTTTTTTATAATAATGTGCAGCGTATTATTTTAACTATTTTTTTTTTCAAGAAAACACACTTAATGATTTCAGTTAGTTATGTAATTAAGTGAAATTCTCATTAATGAAATAATTAGCAAAATCTACATAATTTGTGTCTACAAAATATTTAATTACATAGTAAAAACAATTCTTAACAAAACTGTGCAACAGTTTTTCGAAATCTGCTCTCCTTTAGAAAAACAATTATCGTGAATACAGTAGAAATGATGGAGCATGGCCTTAAAACAACAAAAATATTTCAGACAGACAAATTGGTTTTGAAAAACCACACATTTGGTTGCACGCATTAACATATCCAATTTGACTGCTTAAAATAAATCAAGTTTGACTGTACGGTATTTTTTTCTCAAATGGTACACTTGCAACATTCAATAGTGAAAAAAAAACGTGAAAGTATCATTATGTGGCAATAAGACAAAACAGCAGAATACCTTTCGTGTTTTATCATTTAAATAGTGCGTGGTGCGAAAGTGAACACTGAAAATGTTCAAGAATAGTCACAGACGTTTACAACTTTTAAGTGAACAAGAATTTAACAACATAAATAACTAGCCTACTTTCTTAAGCGTGGGTTCAAATTAACTCCAAGTGGACCAATTATTAATTTTTGTTCTTCAAATACAGAAAGTATTTTTATTTGATCATGCCATGCCATATTATAACACAGTGGACCCACAATAGCTGTAACTAGTTAAATCAACGTGTGAGTGGTAACATTTCTGAAATTAAATTGTTACAATAGTTCCAAAAAATCCCGCAAATCATACTTTAAGAAATTACGAATCCGTTTTGAAAAATATTATAAATTAGAGTTCATAATCCTTAAATAATGAACTCAGCGTTATCTGTTTTTAGTGATATTTGTGTAACTTATCAAATAAAATTAAATAAAAGGGATTTGCCGATATTTTGTCCGGTCAGAAAAAAATCAAATAACGCAATTTCTAAATAATAACATTATGATTAAAATTCACCAAACTGTCGCTGTACTAAATATTGTGTGTATCGACTTTTATGACATCCAGACCTATTTTTCCTTTGATTTCTTGTGTAATTGAAAAAAAAGTTAAAACATCTATCATTTTGATAATGTGAACACGTTACTGACAAAAGCCAATATAGTTGAATCTCTTTACTCGTTAATATGGGCGTTCAAACTTTCGTGAAAATTTAAAAAAATTGTTCTGCAGATATTTTGTGTGACCGAAATAGATTCAAATTGCCACCAATGTGAATATATGATAACAGAGCATGCACAACATACATTTAGGTCGCGTCGCCTCCCTAAGTTCTTAAGTGTTCTGAGTCTGATGAATTTCTTATCAATACTTCCTCGAATATCACACGTAAGCAAAAATGTGAAAATAGCTGCCATCGTAGGAATATTAAGTCAGCATAACCAAATTCATAAGAGTCAACTCGAATTACTGTTTAAAATAAAATATACTGAGATATGTATGAAATTCTAAGAAATGTCAAATGTCACTATTTGTAAAATATGGACAAGCAATATAAAAATAGAGAAAAATGTATTACCAATACTAAAAGTTATATGTGCATCGATATTGATGGAAATTACAGAACAATGTTTCGTTTGAATAAATCGTGTAATAAAAATGTTGATATAGTAACCGTTCTAGAGGCAAGAACACGACATACGCAAACACATGAAAGTTACGTCACCTAAGTACTATATGTGTACCGAGTTTCAATGAAAATCTCAAAAATTGTTCCTTAGATATTTTGTGTTGCAAAACGTGATCAAATTGCCACAATTAAAAAATACGCAGCACTATATGAACCCAAATCATAAAAGTTAAATCATCTTACTAAGTAGTATATGTGAATAGACTTTGATGGAAAAAAAACCGTTTCTAGATACCCCATGAACAAGAAATATTCGAATTATCTCTACTTAGAAACTACGAATAAATCGTAACCAAGGAAACATAAAAGTCACGTCATCTTCTTAGGACTATACGTGCATCGATATTAATAACATTAAGAAGAATGGTCCGTTTGGCTTCATGTGTTTTCATGTGCCACCATTTCGAAAATACGAACATGGTATGGACGAAAACGCCAATTCAACTTGTAAACTACTATATGTGTACCGAATTTGCAGAAATTTTGACTTGGCATAAGCATGGTTGTTGCTGATGGTAAATTTGTTTTGAAGACACACACAGTAGGCCATACTATTTTAGGACGGCATTTTTAGAAAGACGCGGATGAATGTTTCAGGTGTGTGTGTGTAATATATATATATATATATATATATATATATATATATATATATATATATATATATATATATATATATATATATATATATATATATATATATATATATACATACAGGTATGTGTACATGTATAAAACAATATTTTACTACTCATAATATTCCGTTTACTATTATGACTGTAATTTATAGATAAACATATCATTACAACTACAAACACGAAATTTGTGTTTGTCCACATTTAATAGAATTTCTTTTTGTTTCAGGTAAGCGAGCTGTGGTGTTTCCAGGATCACTGTGCCTGACTCAAGAACACTCGGTGAGAATGAAACAAGACTATCACACAACACTTATAGCCCCTATATTGTGTGAATATGTTTGTACGCCTTTCAGCTAACATATCAGTTCTCTATATGTGTATACAGTAGAGTATGTCTTGTGGTATCACGTGGTATGGATAATACATCTCTGCTCCTAGTAAACTGTGTGACATACACTTCGTCAAAAGTTTTATATGGATGTATTAAATATTTCAAAATTTTATTTCTGATTTCTTGTTGACAATGGCCTGCATATTAGCAAATTTATGTTAAGGAAACCAAATTAAAATAAGTTAACATTGACAAATTTTCACTAACAGGTAATAAAAGCAAATTCATTATTACATTAAGTGTGGTTACGATCCCGATGCTTTACAATATGAAATTAAAAAAAAAATTGTTTGTTCAGCACAGGAAAGTTTGCTAGATTCGAGTGGTAAAAAGGATGTGTTAAGTTACATTTAGATAATTACGAAAGGGGATTAATTACGAGAAGTGCAGGAAAATAGTCTGTGGTTCTTAATTTGTTATATAGAAAAGTCTCTATGCCCAACTGAACACTAAATTTTTATACGTTATGTGTTTTAACATACATTCCCCACCTCACTAGAATTTTCTAAAATTCAAAAATATCTACAACTCAGCACACAGCGTCAAGAAACTCTAAAAAAGAGGAAATACACAAAAAAAACCACCAAATATAATTGAAAATTTGAAAAATCGAAAACCTGTAAATCATTTACATCTACTTAAGTTCTCTAAATACCCTCACAAGTCACCTTACTAGGTACCCAAAACGTCCGTTTTTTTACTGTCTTCTCCAAACCGTTCTGTGGGATTTTTTCTTGCACAGGTAACTGAGTGTGACATGGAGCTGTATTAATTGACAGTAATAAATAATTTGATATTAAAATAATAATTTCATGAAACTTTATTTTTACTTTTAATTTTAAAATGAGTATTTCAATTTTTCTTTATTTTAACACAATACTTAAATGTATAACCCCATAATACCAATTCCCGAACATAGTAATATACAGTTTAAATATTAAAATAAGTAAAATGGTATTTAATTAAAAATATAACTCTTAATTGTGTTCGTATTATTTATAATGTTACATATTATGTAACTGAAAACATAAATAATGATAATTATTTAAGCCCACTGCCATGTTTGTTATACACAATCGATTTTCAGTGAATTCGGTCGAATATTATTGATTAAAAATTATGATTTTTTTCCTAAAAAATACAAAAATATTTATATTTTTAACGATACACAGTATTACATAAGTATCAGTTTACCCATCAAACTTTATAATAAAATCAAAGAACTTTACACTTTAATATTATTAATATTTTTATTTTGTAATGTAATATGTATGACTATATGTCCAAAAAAATGTTCAGTTTATAGCACGTTTAACCTTTATCAGATGTATTCGATAATTTTTTGTTTCTTCTATACCATCCTAAAATACAATTTTATATTTTTATAAAGCATCGTTATAATCTTCTATATCATTAAAGACGCTACTGTGTTAATATCTATATTTTATTTTAACTACATTTATTTTTTGTAATTGTTTTGTATTTGTCGAAGAACTTATTTACTATGTGTTTAATTCTTTTTGTTGCTAAGACATTTTTGTTAAAGTTTACATCTAATTATAAGTGAATGTTTATTTATTGTAATGAAGTAATAAGCGAAATGAGTTGCTGTGTAATACTTTATAAAATGTCATGATTTTTTGTGCAATCCTTTACAATATTTTAATAAATAAGTAATATATTTAAAAGAATACTATGTGTTGTAGATTATGACACGTTGTTTTCTCAACTCCTACAACTGTTGGGCGTCTCACTTGTTTTGAGAAATCCTATTTGAATTTATGAAGAATAATATTTTTAACCAAACGAGAGCAAGCGATTCACAGTGTCATTTATGCCTTTTTTTACGTTTGTTGACACTATAGTTACCGCCGCGTTGGTTTTAAGTAATTGTACAGAAACCAAGTGAACACAAGATGTTTGAAAGCACTAACCGTGTGCGCTTACATACCAATAATAAAAGCAAGTATTTTCACACAGCTGTTGGCACATTGATGTCTATACAAGACCACAGACTCGTCACATGTATACAAGCAGGCCTTGCCTGATATGGCATGACTACCCTCAGTTACACTCGCAAATCTTACCGACAATCTACACAAACACTTGACGAGGCTTAAACAGCTGATTTACTGTTCTCTGGATTTTTCAACTGCCACACAAACAAAAACAAGTTGTTTTAGTGTTGATTCATCATACAATTTGCAAACTTGCTGTATACTGATAGTAAGATGAAAATGAAATCCACTAAGTGTTCCCGCCTTCTGCCAGTGTCACAGTGTGTATGAGAGAAGACCGGTGTGAAGGTTGGGCCGGCTACTCGACTAGCGAGACATTGTGAGAGGTCTGACCACTCGACTACCGCTGCCCTTGGCAGTTAGATAAAAAAATTTAACTAAATTTAAAACCGAAGCATATTCATGATAAATAACAGTATTAATGTCTCACAGTGTTAATTATATTATCGCTTTTCCTGCCATATTTGCTTAAGTAATGTTTTGGATGTATTATTTTTCGCTTGTTATAAAGTGTGCTGCGAAGAAAACCCAATCATATAGCAATATTTTAATTTGTATATACCAGAAGTATGCATTTTATAATCAATTTTTTTGTTTGAAATTATACTTACTTTTATTTGCCTGTGTTCATTGGAAGAATACACAAAACGTGAAAGTTATGTATTGCGTTTAATGTTAAGCAGATTTAACATAACCTTCTATAAGAAGGAGGCCGTTTAGAAATGTATCATTACATAAATGTATTTCGACCAATCGAGTCATACCTCTATTACATCGTGTGTGCAGTTTCTATAGCAAATATTTCCCGTTACCAAATTTTACCGAAAATATTATTAATAGTTTAGTCTATCTCTACAACGGAAACAAAATCTCTAACAGTAAAAAAATTTAAATGCTGGCCAAATGTATACATAAGTAAAGTGCTGTGTGCCAAATTGGTAAAATTGCATAGGTTAACATAGTAAAAGAGGCATACGAGTACAGTTTAATAGGAATGAGTGAACCATTTGCATCACCTCGGTTTTATACAGTTGCGTCAATTTGTGAACTTGGGTAGATGGTGAAAGAGGGTGAGATTAAATTACGTCATGAAAGAGTAATTTTCTTGGCTTTATTTGGAAGGCAATATCTAGAAAATAATTGGCTATGGGGGACAGATAACGCAGATACACTAGCATACACGAGAAATATGTGCATGTGGATGTTGTATTGTATGTCAACATATCTCTACTACACTCTTCTACTTCGAATAGAATGCTAACGATGATATATGTGGGACTGATGTAGTTATATTGAAGCTATATTACACTCTTTATAATTTGACGTTTAGGCTCGGTTTCAGTCGCCGTATTGAATTTTATTATTTTTCGCTTTTTTGGAATTCTGAGAAGAAAAATGTTGAATCAGGGACTATACCGCAAATTCTATTTACCTTGAACTACAATACAAGCATTGCAATAGAGCTAGTAATGTACAGTTAGGTGGCAATTTGTGTGGCAAATTATGAATATAAAAAAATTTGCCACACAGTTTGCAGCGTAATTATAAGTAAACAGCTAAGTAGCAAGGTCTGTGCTATAGCGAAATGAAAATAGAGTTTGAGGTATAATCGCATATTTACCATTTTTCTTCCTTTACTTCTAAAAAAGCTAAAAATAATACAATTCAATATGAGACTGAAACCGAGCCTCTATAAGACCTTTATTACCTCGACGCAATTATATGTAGCCAATCATCCATAACCACAAGTGTCTTAACCGTCGAAATTTTCTGAAAACTGGATTATATATTGCTGTCACTGTGTCACAAACTGTGTATGTCATACTTTACTATATATATTAATACACACAACAACAGATTAAAGTAGTTAAATATATGTTAAACAACGGGTAAATTAATTTATTTAAGTAGTAAATAAAACTTTGGTTCTTGAATGTTTAGTTATAACAACATTTATTGAAATATATTGGCCTATTATAACAGTGAAAGTGTTGTTGCTATTGTATTTGTGGCTTATCACGGACATATAAGTTTGCAACATTAAAGCACTTACTCACCAATTGTCAGATAATGCTGAAACTACTTTAATTGTGTTTGAATACTTCAGAACACACAAAGCATTTTATGCTTCAATTTTAATTAAGTGGTGACTTGAAAATCTGTATCATTAAAAAAAAATGTCTTCAATTATTATGTTCAACTACTGTGATGCAGTACTTTTCTTTGTTTTCTGCAGAAAAATGTAAAATACCGAAATGGCGAAACATGATCGTAAGGACTTGATTATGTTCGAGGTGTTTACGAACCCGTATTTTAGTTACCATTAATTTTTGTCAATCTCAGTTCGACTTACCAATATTACGTACTATGTTATTTTTATTTGTTGCAGATAATACAGAATAACCGTAATTCTACAAATTAAATTTATAGTTTACAATAATACAAAAATTTATTGAACGTAAACAATTAAATTCGGAAATAGGATGAATTATTAACTAATAAAATTTTAGGGTTCCTAAAAATTCAGGGTAGGCGGGAGGGTCTTCACGTAGAAAAAAATATCCTAGCATTCCGAATATAACGTTGACAGCGATTAACTCTTCATGTACGGGGACAATGGCTCGGGTAATTACATTTAGCCATGCGTATAGAAGGGAACATCCAAGCATTGTTCTGGCTTAGGTAAATATATTCGGACATAACGTATAAAATGGAATATCGAAGCATTATTCTGGCTAAGGTAAGTATATTTGGCCATGGCGTATAGAAGGGAACATCCAAGCATTGTTCTGGCTAAGGTAAATATAATAATAATAATAATAATAATAATAGTACATATTAGTGGTGCAGTTGAGGTCATGTCATCTTGCCATACATTGGAGCATAAGAATTTCTGTCTGAAACTTACAATTGTTTTATGGCATTTAAAACTTCAACCAAAGACAGTAAAAATATCAAAATCAAATACGAACTAGCGATATACCATGAGAAAATTTAAAACATCATTATAGTTTAAGCAACATAGGTTTCGAAACATCGCATTTAAAACAAACAAGATTAACAGTGTTCAATGAGAAGCGGAACAATAACAATAGCATTCAGATTAAATTATGTTATAAAACAAGACTATGTATCAAGATGCACAAGATGTTGTGTACTGTTTATTAAATGCACAGACGAAAAACTGATGATAAAAACAACCTGAACTATGAAACAGAAAATAACATGACAATTTAAGTAAATATGGTTGCATAGAAGAATAAGGTTTAAGTGTGCAAGTATGATGAAGCACTAAATAATTTTAACATAAGTAACAAAGTAACAGGAAAGTAAAAATAGAGATAAAATGAGGAAATGTAAAATTAATTATTACAGCTCACAAACGCTTTGTTAGATTATTAAAAAAATAATTGAATAGTAATAATTACTATAATAATAGGCCACTTTGAATAACCATTCTATATATTGCAGAATAAATCAATAATAACATACATTCATAACACAGGATGTGTGTGATCTCTACCGCAGTTTGGAAAGTAAAAAGTCTCGTACCTTCATATTTTTAATTTCTCTATCTCACACAGATTTTGCGGCAACCGATTCCATATACACGATGCATACTCAATGAAATATTCAGCAAATGACTCGCGGAATCAAAAGCTTGTTGCCATATTTTGATCTGGTGTTGACACCATGCAAGTAAGTAAAAAAGCGGTCAGATGGATAATGTGGTGTAGTGGTATTACGAATTTTTCTGTAGTAATTGTAGAAAGTGGAGGTTTCGTGTTTTCATTAAGTTCCAGCCAGGAAGCTGGGTTATAAAAATTGCTCACGTGGTCTGTAGGTTTAAGGTTGTATACTAGGTGTATACACACGTTTTGCAAACGCTGTAAGAGTATATCAAGTTAATCAGTGTTATCGCTGTAGAAAACATCACAATGTCTAAAGTAGGATATAGCAAGAATTTCAATAAGATTTAATTTTATTTTAGTCGAAAGATGTTTTTAAGGAGTTTTGTTGTGAGGCAGGTAAATTAACTTTCTTGCAAATTGATATGCCCTATCAAATACTGCTATCAAAACTAGGTTAATGTGTTCGTACACTATATTTACATTTGTTGTACTTCCAGATACATAAAGTTGTACGTCATCCGCATACATGTGGTATTTACTAATCGCCAAGTGCCTAGGTAAATCATTGATGAATTTGGATAACCGACCCTTGTGGTACAGCGGAGTTAACTGGTCACCAGCTAGATTTAGAATCATCTGCTATTACTTGTTGATTCTATATAAATATACGATATCTGAGTCACCAACATGCACTGTCGGAAGAGTTAAACTACAACTAACTTTGCGATGAGTAAGTCACGATCTACCGAGTCAAATGCTTTACTGAAATCAAGCAGTGTGAGAACAGTTAGTTCTCTGTTTTCCATTGCCTGTTTTAAACTATCTGTAACGTTCAGGACAGCAGTAGTTGTCCTCTAAAAGGGCCTAAATACTTATTGATAATCGTTTAAAAGATTGTGTTCAGAGATGTATTTAGGTAACTGTGCATGAACTAAGTACTGTAAGGTTTTTGACATGGAGCGTAAAATGCTAATCGGGCGGTAATCAGAAACAGTTTTATGGACACTTGTCATCAAAATGGGGTGAATTGAAGCTAGTTTCCAGCATGAAGGGAAAATACATACGACAAGAGAGGCGTTATATGTGTGGGAGATTTTGGAGAACGGCAGGTAGTACCTACAATGCGAATACATTTAATTGGTAGGTTGTCATGACCGTGTGCTCCTGAATTTATACGTTTTATTGTTTTGAGCTTGTTAAAGTTATGTCACCGGATTAAAATGGAAACAACTACGGCCCCAGTTCTTGTGTGAGATCAAGTGGTCTATATATTTTATTTTTAAGTTGTGATCTATCAATCGGAAAGCAAAGGAAAATATTTAATTCCTCGGCCGGAATAATAATAGAGTTTGCATTGTGTTTACTAGTAATCTGGTCTGTTTGACGTAGTTTCATCTATATTATATTACTTTGATGTTCCATCGAATGGAAATATTTAATTTTGGCGTTACGAATTTGCTGGCTGCATTTAATATTTAGACCTTTATTTTCATTGTACATTTTTCCAGTGTCGACACCAGTTTTTGGTTTTAATTTATTTCATTTCCTGTATTTCACAAGATCAGCATCTCGCCCAGCCATAAGCTTCATTACGTGTGGTGTCATCCAAGGAGAGGGAGGGCGGGTGAACTGGTTTTGTAAGTTCAGGAGCGTGTTTGTTGTGAAGAGGCAGGATCAGGTTGTTCATTGTCTCGACTGTCATCAACTTGGGATATAGAATTACTTCACCTGTCATTCTAGGTCCATTGCGTCTTCAACAAGTGCCCAGTGTTCGTGTGTTGTAACGTTCTGTAAATAATCCGCTTAGGGTTAAATTTTGTAACACGTAAGGAGTAAGACATGTAAATCAAATCTTGGTGAGAAAGCCATTGCACAGGAAACTGACAATGAAAAACAACCTTTTCCAACTTCGAGGTAATACAGAGGTGAAGTCATCTATCAGAATAAGTTCATGATAAGTGTACTTCAACGGTTTGGTGACAAGGTTAAATGTATCAAAATAATTTCCAAGGTATTTTGACTCGTTGTTAGATTTAAGAAGGTCCGTATTAAAATCACCCCCTCCCCCCTGATTATTACATGTTTGAAGTTTGCTATGTGAGTTGAGAGAATCGAGTCGATCTCATAAATGATTTTATGTTCCGGTGGTGTGTAGACGACTGTCAATAGTTATTAATATAAATTCAGGTCGAGCTGTATATTCGGTTGGCGACGAGCAGATTATTTTAGCATTTAAATCATTGCTGATAAAAATATCTACTCCGTCGTCCCTCCTCTTAGCACGATCGTTTCTAAATAACACATATCCCTGTAAATGCACAAAAGAATTGTGGAGGAAGGGAACGAGCTACGTTTCGGTAACAAGGATCACACGAAAGCCGAGGGATGAAAAAATTGCACGAAATTAGTCTATGTGACTCGACTAGCGCGACATGCCTGTCTCCCTCCGGCCCGAATAATGGAAGAATTGAGGTGAGATGAGAATGGAGCAGAGAGCCATAACGAATAGAAGGGAACATACTAGCATTGTTCTGGCTACGATAAATATATTCGGCCATGGCGTATAGGAGGGAACATACTAGCATATATCCTCGACAACATGGATATCAGAAATTAACATGACTATATTCGTATTTGTATTCGGTGTACTAATTTATTGTTGCCAATAATCATTGCTTGTTTTATGTACGCGTATATGTATTCGGGATGTTACAAAATTGCGCGCCAACGTTTTGGAGGATCAATTTTTTCACATCAGAAGGAACTAAAATTATTACCTAAACATTGGTCAGAAAAATTCCATTTATACACTGCAGTTCATAATTATATAGTGTATATTGCACAGCGTTATAACTGGCAGGTGAAACTGTGTAATGTTACCACAGTTATTTTTGCATACCGTGTACCAAACTGGTTCCATGACTGGTTCTATGACAAATTCTATGACTAGATATATTTAATTAGACGGTAGGTATTGTGCGATATAATATTACACCTATGACATGACCAAACCCGCGCGCCATGCGCTGTAAGTTACAGAAATACACACAAACCACGGTCGTAGAAGAACAGGTCTGGACACTCGCCTGGATATTTGACCCCTTTGTTGTTTGGCTGTAGTTCACTAAGTTACCGAGAATATTGTGTTTTATTGGCGCTGATGTTACTGCGGTCGGACTAAACTCCGCCCACTTCCTTTCCGGTAAGATAAACATTTTATCAAAACGTATTTTTTATCAGTTTATGAAATACTTTCTTCGCTCACAAATTTAAGAAAAGGCTCCAGCAATCTTTATTTACTTTATAAATTCAACAATTGAAAAAAGTGGACGGAGTTTGAGTCCGACCGCCCGGAAAACAGCGCTAAAAAGTACAACATTCTCGGAAACTTGATGAACTACAGCCAAACAACAAGGGGGGTCAAGCAAAACACATTGTTAGATAGGCGAGTGTCCAGACCTGTTCTTCTACGACCGTGACACAAACATAGGACGAAGGAACAAGCAAATAATGATGAGATAGGTCCGGAAACAAATGGTTTTCCCAATATGGCACATGACATGTTACAACAGGATCACTATAATACCAGTGTCACCGCGAACCAAAACGTCCAGATGCTGCACACGTGGACGAAGACGTTACAATAAGTGTTCTAAATGGGCATTGTTCATGTATTGAAGGCAGGTTCGGCACGTCTTAGCATCGATGCTCGTACACGTTCAAAAAATCCAGAACCGTAGTTTTCCGCACCTATGTTTACTAGCATCATTTACTTGTTTCATCACCCTCGACACACCCCTTTCGTTTGTACCTAACACCCTGTGTATATACATTATGTTTCATAAGTCCGGTCTCATGGGGTAAATATAACTGGGTTAAATACGGAACGTTGTAGTAGTGCTGCAGTGTGTTCACCTCCAAAAACCGAAAATAATTTAATTTACTGCCATGAATAGCATAGCACATGCGGAATCCGACTTGTCCTATGAAATCTGACTTAAAGGGCCTTATATATATATATATATATATATATATATATATATATATATATATATATATATATATATATATATATATATATATATATATATATATATATATATGTGTGTGTGTGTGTGTGTGTGTGTGTGTGTGTGTGTGTGTGTGTGTGTACACACACAACCACATCTTTCTTCTTCAGAATTGTTGAAATATTTCTATGCGAAGAAGGGCCGTTGTTATCAGCATATATTTCATAATATTTATAAGTATTTTTATTTTCAATGTGTTGAAAGCAGGCGACGTGTGGCGAGTGTAGAATGGCAAGGAGAGAAGGGTGCAAGTTGGGACGGAAAGTGCAAGTAAAGACGGTGCTAAGAACGAGCACAAAGCAAGGGCGCACACTTGTGTCGACGCACAGTTCCGGGTCGGTGCGGCTGTCCCCACCTGCCCTGCCGCCTCTTCTTGCCGGCGGAAATAAAATAACTCTCAGCTCGACCGTATTTTACTTAGGTTAGGGCGGCGGAGGAAACTAGGCTGCGCCATATTTCTCCTGGTGGCCCGTGATTGTTGCAGCATCCCTGCTGTTGTGAGGACGTTAGAAGCGCCCTGCGGCGTCGCACCAGATAACTAACATTGATGTATGGCTGCCTGTTATGTCAGCTCAGCACTTTATTTCTCTTCGCTTCTTTATTATTCTGACAAACTTGCACAACGTCAATACTACTCACATTGTTGCAAACAACAATATTGTTTGCATTACCACAGATCTCTGACATTCTTCAAGGCTTGTAATTTGCCAGTTCCCCATTTCAAAATGAATTCAATGTAATCTGTGTGACATAAACTATTCCTCTGTGTTCTGATTTAATAATTCATAATCTTCAGTTATGAAAGGACGTCTAGGATAACCTATCTACGCCTCTTTGTGACTGTAAATTATTTTTGGTACGTTTAACATATTTATTTATGTTACACATTTCCATACGACTAAACCAGACATAGATTATATTTCATCTTGCTGTAAGGACATTTTACTACGATAATTAAATGATCCAATTGTGGCGAGTGTTTTATCTTTCGCTATGGTTATAGCAACAATTTTATTACAATTTTAACTAGTCAGCGATTAGATTTTGCGCACAACATCAACACCTACAGCAGAATGCATGTACTTTATATAACGATTTCTTTAAAAAACGGTACATTTATTTAATGTCATCTACAGTCGTGAATAGAATATAACATGCCAATAGATAGGTACATTCACGTAACGTAACGTAACGTAAAAGCACTTGCGACATTTAATGCAAATTTAGATATTACGTTAATTTATTTGCGACTTTTGGTTTTCTAAACAGTCAAGCTACTGTAAAGACTGCAGATAGATTTTTATCATAAAAGAAGCAACTTCAGTTATTTGTACAATTCAGTGTTAATTTTGAAGAACGACAAATCAGCCACAAATTTTAAATTACCGTTCTTTTTACTGCCTTACGGTAGTTTAATACCTCGTGTGGAGACACAGTGGAATTAATATTTTCCGAAAATAATTTTAAATTTTAAGATAGTTACAAGTTTTCTTTAAATTATTGTATGTATGTTTTCAAGTGCTTGTGAGCGTTTTTACTCATGATAAAATGCTATACAAAACGCCTGCTCGTAAATTAATAAAGTTTATGTAAAATATATTTTTCTGAGTATGAAAATTGTTTGTTTTATTTATATAAAAATTTTTTTTTCTACTGTACTGAAGATAGTGCAGCTGTGTGAAGATGCGTGCGTTCTCACATATGAACAAAAAACAATACAAATACGTGATTATTCACCAAAGTCAATTCTTTATACTTTAATTTAAATGAGCTTCATTGTTATCTGAGTCATATTGCGAGACAGCTCGACAGGATTTTGCCCTATATAGTCCTCCTTCTGTCATATTTATTTGTAAATAATTTTAATTCATCTGTTAAATTTTGATTCCGATATCTTTAACAGCCAGCATTACTGTACGAACAATAAATCTACAGTTCTACAAGCAATGGAGTTAGTAATATTGCACCAGAGATATGAATGTTAATTTACTTTAACAGCGAGGATTATCTATGAAGCAGTTCATGTTTACTAAAAACGTTAAAAATTTTATTTGATGAATACATTGCCTATGAAAAACAATAACTTAATTATCGTATTAAATTGCTTATATTATTCAATGTTTACAGAATTTTTAGCGATACATTTTTGTTTTAGATTCTTAGTCAAGCGACCATTTAGAATGGAAATTGTTTTCGTTGTCTTGATGAAGTCCAATTACTCAAATTGAAGTGGAAATATTTATTACCTGAAGATGCTGTGTCAGTCTTCTAAAATACGTTTTCCACTTTCAAATACAGGAAATTGTGTCGAGATGGTAATTCCGCTTGACGAATGAGATACATTTACTTTCTAAGACAGTTGAATGATTAAGTATGCCACTTGTTTATAAAACAGAAAATAAGTTTCGTAAACCGTAATTTAAAATTCCGATACAAACTCACAATTCCCAATTTTACACTTACAATAAGATTTAATTGTCAGCGCGAGAGCAGTGCAGTTAATGTACGGAAGTAAATATTCGCAGAATATGTACTGTATTTGTGTTCAAAGAAATTTAACGGAACAATGGTAATCAATTGAATAATGCTGTAAGGTATATTTAATGACACACCCACACATGGATAGAGAGTGTGTGTATGTTCGTGAGAGACACACAGAGAAAGAGTGAGAGAAGAAGAGAGAAGTGACTTCATATGCATGAGCTGGCTCATATTTAAATAAATGACTTCTTTAGCTTCGTTAATTATTATTGATAGTTAACTACTTCACATGACAGAAGTTAATAACGCTACGCATATGAACAGATACTGAGGGACTGTCAGGCCTCTCAATCTCGGCTGAAAGCGCGCCTACGTATCTGTCACATACAACGACACACCGAATATAAAGTTTTTGGTGTTCTCTTACAAGTGTTGTAAATTATACAGCTGACAATTACATGAAATTATAAGAATTTCACTCTTCAGGTTTCTGTAAAGTATGTTTCTTAAATATACACAATGAAATTAGTTTCAGTGTTAGCATCTACGATGTGTATAGATGCGGCCAATAAAGGTTTATTTGAAAACTGCCCAGCTTGTATCACTTATGTCTGTTTAGGGAAACACGCGTGTATATCCAATTTAGGTGCTACAGTGATATGTAATGATTGTTTTTCGCAACAGAGAAAGGCAACAACGTGTATTTCGGCAGTATTTTTTTGGCACGAATATCTCGGTGCAGAATATGTTAAAAGTTTAGTCGTGAACAAGAAGCCATTTTCATAATGCTGCGGCAGGGTAACCTCCAAGTATCTCATAAATGTGAAGTGTTGGCAAGAAGACTGCTCACCACTGCAGTGACTAACGTCTAGAGGCTCGGGTAAGTTGTGGTGCACGTGTTGTATCGTTCCTTACTGCAGCTGCACTTGCAGGCCTCTACAGCTCCTTAATGTAGCTTATCGTTAACAAAATTGTGCGAGTTACAACCCAAAATCCAAGGTTTCGTATACAAGTACGGTTCGAGCTTAGGTTTACTGAACAACGTGTAAACTTGCGTGTAGCTTCTACGCCACGGATTACATAAGTCACACGACATAATTACCAACTAAGATCTGTCCAACTATTTAAGTGCATACATGCGGGATGTAGGAAACCTTCGTGCCACAAATCACACGGATTTCAGAAACAGTACATTACGTGTCTTAGTAGGAACTAGGTGGTAGTATAGCATCGTACCGTGCTGTCATTCGGGTCTAATTTGATTGAAGGGACAGCTATGAATGACTCTAAACTTTTGTTAAAGGACAGTTTTGTGAAAAAAAAATTGTAGTTAAAGGTTTAAAACTATAACATTTATCCATCTAGATGAAATGTGTCCTAATTCTTAATCAAATATCCAAAATATAAATATCGTGAGTCGTACAGAAGTTACTCCTGAAGTGAAAGTATTTCCCTATGACGGCACAACTTGACGGTTCCAACTCTCTTGATATTCTTGCAAGTATTGCTATGGAGTTCGTTAAATACATCTCTGTGTATTTTAATGAACGTATAGTGCAAGCATAACTACTCGCTAGAACACTTATCGTGTGCGCCTTCAGTCGCCATATGCATGATTATTTTAGTGTTAACAAACTCCATGAAATGAGCTTTAAAGCAAACGTGTCATGTGAAGATTGATCCATTAACGTCAGTGTTTCACATTGGAAAGAGTATTTTTTTCCGTATGACGGGCACGCACTCATGTATCGGCAACATAGATGTCGGTGTTGATGCTGTATCCTGTGTTGGTGAAGTGTTTCCTTGACACCGTCCCGTCTCGGAGTGTTGATTTCTTGTTGCGAGCGCTGGCAAATACTATGGTGTGTCTGCCAGACTGATATGGTAGTGACTATGGTGTTTTAACTCGCGATATGCGCATGCACACTGACTTGGTTCCGTTTGGTAAACAATGGCTGTCGACTTTTACCATTCTGGAAACTTTTCCGATTGCAACGTGTGTACACAATGGCTTTGTGCTGTTTTAATTGCTACGCAGTTTGTGTTTTGTAGTCATAAATTATGTTTGTTGCGCCATTGAACACTAAAATTATTGAATGTGACATGTGACAGTTTGGAATCCAACTTTTCATTTATGGGCAGCTGTAAGCTCACCTTAAGGACGTTGGATCCGTAAAAATTCAAAATTTTGTATTTGTGTCAAACACTGTTCAACTTTTACACATCAGATAACATGTCATTTCCCGAAATAAAAAAAAAATAGGTCCCATAGTTTTAGCTTTATGACCTATCAAAGTCACAAAATGGGAGTTGCAGTGTAGCCAAAATAATAAAAAATAATTAACTTGCAGAAATAAGATAATTCATATCGATTCTTAATGATATAAGCTACTTCAAGACACTTTTTTGAACACAATGCGATAATGTTTTGAATTTTTTAAAAAAATGTATGAAAATGAGTAAATTTTTTAATAACTTTTGACTTTTGGTTACTACTGAAATTTTCAAAACTAACTTTGGTCAACCATGTCGTAAAATGCATTGAAACACTGAAAATCAGTTCCTGTAATTTTGAATTTATTCGTTAATTACTTTTTTTGATTTTGGCTACACCGCAATGGCCATTTCGTGACTTTGATGAGTGATTCAGAAAAAACTATGGGGCCTAAATTTTTTTGCACACTTCTCGTTAAGTTCGATAGAATCGTGTCCTAGACCACTAAATCAACGTACATGACAACACGGTAACTATGACAGTAAAAGTTTAATAATGAAAGTAAGCTAGTTTCTGGCGGTAGCATATCACATTCGTAAAAGTGATATGCGGTCAAAGAGTAATATAAGATTGTATAAAATGGCTTATTTTACGTATTACCGAGATACGAAGTGGCAAGTGCCATATTATCTGTACTAAAGTGCTCACATCGGTATTGTCATGCCATCAATTATAGTTGTTAAGTACTTCATTAACATGCATTTTATATCAATGTAGTTCTGTCTGTTTGGTTTTCCGATGTTTTATTTCCAGCATAAGAAACTGAAAAAAACAAGCTGACCAAATACGATAGCACAATATCAACTACTATATGAACACATTTACCTGAAGAAACGCGGCAATAAAGACAACTGTGTTCAGTAATGTTCGAACATAAGATAGCACAGTTTGAGCCGGTTGACGACTTGTATTCGCATAACAGCAACGATACACTGCAGCTTAACAACTACTGAAAATTGATATTCAGCTATTCAGCAATTTCTGACTGGCGACGACTTTTCCGATCATGCGATATTGATGAATGTGTTGAGTTTATTAAACGTACTAACTGGTACGGAGTAGCTACTTGAACCCATTATGTCGACAATTATTATAAACATATTATTAGAAATAACTATACTATTAAATCATATGTGTAGAGCACGTAAGTTCTATGAATACGTCTATATTGCTATTTGCAACCTTGCACTGTAAAAAATTCTGTGTACTTTTACAAAGAAAATCCTAGGAAACCCAGTTACCAAAGAAATTCCTTGTAGAGTTATCCTTGTAAATAAATACAAAGTATATGTTTTTACAATTACAAGGACTAGCCTTGTAGCAGTACTTTCAAAAAGAAAATAATAAATTTAAATATTAAGTGTACTTCATAAATAACACTGAACTTATTTATCAAATAACTTTTGAATAAAGGACGTAAACAAGATATTATTTTGAAAAATAAAAAAAAAAAATCTCGGAAGGTGCTAAGTTTCGAATAACTTTCCTCGCGTTTAGGATCTGCGTATCTTAACCCAAGACCACCGTGACTTACATGCTGCAAGGCTTTGTTTATTTGTATGCATTCTATGTAAAGTTCAGTAATAATTCTTCCTTTTAAAGCACGCAATTAATATAACTATTCACTTTATTCCAGAAAATATTTTTCATAGGTTGCGATCACTTTGCATAAGTAATTTCTGGTGAACTTACGATTTTTGTAGGCTGCACATTTTTTTCTAAGTTTTTTTTGCAGCAAACAAAATTCTTTAAACGTTAAAAAGTAATAATTTTGCAAGGAATATTATCAAGATTTACAAAAGTTTATACAACTACGAAGAAGTGCCTTGTCATATTTTACAAAATAGTTTATAGTGCAGGAACTGTCGGTACAGGTACAAGGAATTCCTTTGTAGTATTACAAAGTTTACCTTTGTAACTTCATGAACTAACGATTTTAAAAGGATATTCTTTGTACTTTTACAAGGACTTGTGAAAGTACAAAGAATACCCTTGTAAGTTTTACAAATTTTTTTTAGAGTGTACTGAAGAATGTTCCTGAAAATAACATCCAAGTACCTGGCACAACTTGTTACATGATAGATGTCCCAGTAAAGTCTATCTCCTTGGAGTTGTAAATAGTACCCTTTGTTGCCACGCGAAATACGTAGCACCTGCTGTGCTTCTGCCAACCTCACAGGAACAAAACATGTTAGTTTTTCATACTTCACGTTCTACAAAGTGTGCACAGTGGCACTGCGATACGACTTCGGAGGAACGTCAACTCTCTTACTTGATGGAGTTCATAATTCTTGTCTATTATCGAAACACTACTGAAAAATTTCAATTGTGAATAATATTACGTAAAAACAGTTTTACTTGCATTACGATTTCAAAGCAAATTTCAAACAATCGGATATTTAAAGAGCAAGAGAGTGGTTAGTATTTATATTTGTTTCCAGTTAAGCGAGCGCAAATCTTCAGCGGGATTTTTACGATTCCTAATTTTTTTCTGTAGAAATTGACGGCTGTATGTATGTCTGTGTGTGTTTGTGTTCATATATATAAAATATATTATATACATGTTTATATATAGGCCTACACATTTGTCTTTAAACATATGTACGCATATACAATTTACATAGGTTCAATATATTACAGTATAGTTAGTTTCTAATTTGAATGCGTCTTAATTTAATTTGACGGAATTATGAATTTTGGTATTTCTTACTATAAGGAATTCATGAAAAATTCTAAACAATCATAAAAAAAATATTTCAAACACATTTTTGGAATCATACGGATAATACGAAATTGTAAATAGTAAACAAATATTGCAAAATTATAAAGAAAAAAATGTTTTTTAATAAAATTTGCACTAAGATCTTTTTACTGGTTAGGAACAAATACTTTGATGAGTTCAAACGTTGCGTGCATTATTCGTCTTTTTAACAAAAATTATGTCAATACTATTTATTTTTTTTAAACAAGAACAAATTTCATTACCTTACTTAAAGTGTCTCAACGCCGTGTTTAACCTTCCAGGGTTATAATTACTTGTCTCGAATGAACTGTTTTTAGAATATAATTGAATTATTTTCAGATAACCAATTCGTGCAATTTTTATGTGCTTTAGAAGGTAGGTATGGCATTATTATAGCAAGAATTAAAGTGTAAAGTAGTAAATAACTACAGTTCATTAACAAAGGTTCTGAGAAATCTACAAACAACTGTTTTTTTTTAACTGGTATAAAAAATCATAACCGATATAACATCAGTGACTCGTTTATTTTAAATTATTATGAATACGTTTTGATTTAATTAAGAGTCACCACAGATATACTTCATAAAGTTTGCAGATTTACGCATATTTTACAAATTCATAAATGTTTTGTTGTTGTAACTGTTTAAACAAACTTACAAAAATAATATCACACAGTAATATTTTTCTATCTGATAACAACGGTATAGGTTGTTCGGGATAAAGTGAGCACTCAGAAAGGCCCTGCTAAAATTCTATTTTCAGCCAATTTGTATCTTTCCGTGCGTAAAGGCTAACAACGGGACGTGTCTCACCTCTTTGGACACGTCACTTGGTGTTTGCGCGTGTAAGAAAATTTGTGCAGTCAGTATGAATTGATACAGTTCGATAAATTAAAATTATTAATTATGTAAAATTGTTTTAAGTTAACTGGAACACTATCTCTTCTATAGGTGCGGGAAAGATGTAGATAACACCGAGCTGTGCTAGCTTCAACGAATGACGCACGAGAAAGTTCATTATGCGGGTGAAAACACACACACTTTTGTGTCTTTATAGTATGGAAACTTCGTGTATTCCGTACACTATAAATCTGAATTAGTGAATATTCACTGAATCGCGCCGATAGGTGGAGCAGTTTCAACAAATTGAATCAGTGAGTAGCCACGGTGAAATCGGTGACTATTCACTGATTCCGATAAAGAGTGCTAACATTATACAAGTTAATTAGTGAATGTCCACAGAATTTCAACTAATTTTTCACTGATTCAATAAGTGAAAACTGTTCTTTGAAAACAACTGGAAGACTGTGAATATTCACTTATACAATTGTGAGATGTTGACTCTCTTAAAGGAAATCGGTGAATAGTCACTAATTAAACAGTGACTATTTCCACTGATTCAAATTGTTGAAACTACTCCATCCATCAGCGTGAATCAGTGAATATTCACTATTTCAGATTTAGAGTGTAGGTTTGAAACTGACCTTATTAGAACGTGGTACAGAACGATGCATAGACTCTTTCAAAATGTGGTACAGAATGATAAATTGTTTCTGTAGATAGTGTTTTTCTCTTGTATAATTAATACCACCAGTTTTTAAACATATACATGTCTTTAAAATTACCTAAACGTACCTTCCATTTTCCGGCCAAGAATTTCTACCTTTCAAAAGTTCAGATATTCTTTCCCTAGAAGTCGACGTTGTTTTATGCCATCAAATACTTATTCACAATTATTACGATGCAACTAAATTTTTTTCGCTTGTTTTTTGGACATAATAGATGACATCCACCATCTTCAAGAATTAAAACACAGTATAATAAATTAACATACATCAATTGGGCATGGTCAGTTTCGTATGCATTTGGCAATGATAGACTATATTTTGCTTGGTGATATTTATTCACTTCGTGTTAAAACGTCGTAAGTCCTTGATTTGCAGCTGCGTTGTATTGAAAAGGATGTGTGTGACTTACGTCCTTTTAACACTCTGTAATTTGTCTACCTTTTAAAGATCTCGTACATACCTTCCTGTCAAAACATCTAAAACCTGGAAGTATTTTTACCATTTGACGACATATTTATACTCATAAATTAAAATGCGTGTAATTAATAAATGTTCACAAAGTAAAACGTATAAGCAATGCAATAACCAAGTTACGTCTCTCTTATAGCTTGTGGACTATTCATTTGTCTTCATCAGCAGAGCAGCATTAGAAGTGATGCGGATAGGAAATGTTACACTGTTTGAATATAAACATCAGGATTTAGGCTGAAAAGCTTAATATTTAATTTCATTGACAATGTTGTGGGATATAAAGCAGCACGCAAAACAATAACAGCAGTAATTACAACAGTGTATTAGTATCTATAAAACATATTAACAGTTTTAGTTAAACATTGGCTTTTCATGGTAGGTCATTTCATTATATAATGAAAGGAGCTGATTAGTTAGGATTTCTCCCCCCCCCCCCCC
>PNEQ01096902.1:0-28809 GCA_003012365.1 Medauroidea extradentata | reverse complement strand
TTACGTTCTTCCAGACATATTAAATAAAAATATTAATTTACACATATGATATACGAAATGTACAAAATGTAAGTCAGTTTACTAAGTAATATATGCGTACCAGTTTAATAAAATTGTGGAAAAAAATTTCTGAGATGAATTTCAATCATAAATAAGATAAATGGCCTCCTTATCAAAATATTACAAAAGGAAGAACAAAACGCACATTAGTCCAGTCAACTAAGAAAGAAGAATGAGCGCGCCAAGATAAATGAACTTCAGAAATATATTCCTAAAAAATGATACATTATGCTGAATTATAAAATTGGCAGCCATTATGAAAATATGTACAAAGGATAACTGAAAAACACGAAAGTCAAATCAGTATGCTAGGTAACGCAGGTGCAGTAGGTTTAATAAAATTAGACAAAAAAATTTTCTTCACGTATGTCAAATTATATATATATATAAAGACTGTTGTTTGAAAAATTTTGATAAGAAGAGAACAAAAAACGTAATCAAATGTCAAAGTCAACTTACAAACCTGTGCACGTGTATCAAGATTACTAAAATTCATAAAAAAAAATGTTTCTGTTATGTGAAAAAAAGACCGCATTTATGAAAACACAAACACAGAATGAACAATGAATACTCAAATTGAGGCAGCTTTCTAATTAGTATATGTGTACTATATTCGATGAAATTTAAAAAAAAAATATTTCACAAGTTTTTACGTTTTATGCTGTAAATAGAAAAATTGCTGCATTTTAAAAAACATGACCTTAGGATAATCGAAATACACAAAAATCAAGTAAACTAAGTAAGGAATGAATATTAAGATCAGTGAACCTACGCAAAATATTTCCCTAAATATGTCATATTATGCAAAAATATTAAATAGTTGCCATTATGAAAATATGATCACATGAAAAAGGAAATACACAATACTTACGTCAGCTTTGTACGTGGTATATGTGTAACAAATTTGATGATATTCTTGAAAATATCTCATCAGATATCACATTATGCTAAAAATATAAAAATGGCTACCATTATTTAACTATGAACACAGAATGAACGAAATACACAAGTAAAATCCACTTTGTATGTAATATATGTGTACTAAGTTTGGTGAAATTCTGAAAAATATTTCCTCAGATATATGATACTATGCTAAATGAAACACTATGTTAAAAATACAAAACGTATCGTCATTTTGAAACACAGAATGAAAGAAATACACCAAAGTCGAGTCAGTGTTGTGTGTAGTTCATGTGTACTAAGTTCGATGAAATTATAAAACGCGGTTACTTAGATATCTTGCTTGGTCGAACAATGTTAAAAGGCCGCAATTTTGAAAATATGATCAGAACGTAAACTTAATACATTAAAGTCAAGTCATGTTGCTACGTACCACATGTGTACAAGCTTTTATGAGATTAGGTTAACTGCTTCTAAAGTTTTTAGGCACACACTCACGTGTACACGCACACATGCACACACAGACACACAGGCAGGAATGTGATCTAGAAAGCCTACTTTTTCTTTCGGAAAGTAAGCTAAAAATATATGTAAGAACAATATAGTTTCGTTGAAAGCAGTGGCTGGGAAGTTCAAACAGTAATATGGTTCTTGTATAATATAATTAGTTGTGGAAACAATTCTGATGGTAAGGCAATCAAACTCTATTGTCCGTATTTTAACAGAACTATTGTGCCTTTCAATAATTGGTCTCAATACACATGCTTATACAAATTCTTAACGTTCACAGAGCTGGTGTTTCATCGTCAGTGGACAATTATGAATAAAGTAGTTACACCTTCAAACTGAAAATCAGAATTTCGTTCGAGCTGAGTTAACCCATACAAGCATCCGACCATTTGTCAAGAAGACTTTTCTTCATATAAACTCTGCAAGAGTGGTTCAGCATCTTCTCTCGCTGATAGGATTGTTAACCGTTTAAGAAATAGTGGAAGAATAAAATAAAAAATAAATATTGAATTTTGGATTCGTGAAACATGAAGAAATTTTGTCTGACTTTCAAGCCATCTCTTATCTTCTGTAACAATAATCTCAATAATGTGGTAACCTCAGGAAAAGTCTGAACAGTTGGAAGCTGTATTAAGAAAATAAACTTATCATTATCTTACCTATCAAGAACAAAAACGTGTGTTCCTATACCCAGGTATTGTTGGTTGCAAAAGGTACACTTACACGCACCAGATTCAGAATACATTTGTGTCACATTATATATGTTTCTGGAGGTATTGTTAGTTCGCCGTTAAATCTACGGTCACAGTTAAATGCATGGAATAAACCATTCACATGTTAGACGGTGATATCGTTGGTTCATTCGTATAAATAATATGAGTATGCTTTGTTCGCGAAAATTATTTAAGAACTTATTTTATTAAATGGATTAATTTAAAAAATACACCACGAATTCTGTACATAACATGCAATGATTAGAAATGTCATTAGGCGACATGTAAATAATATTTTTAATAATTTACCTTCAATTTGTGGTGTTTTACGATATTAGAGTTTTAATTCTAATTGGTGTACGGCATGTGTACATATTTAAGTTAAAATTTTTATATTGTTAGAAAAAAAATATTTTTTAAAGTGTTTTCATATAAACTACACATTTTTACTCATAACTGTGCTTTACTGGCCTGAGATTAAACTGATAGATAGGGTGAAAGAAGTGATTTCAAAAATTAAACTTCCCTAAAATAGAAACTGATCACGAAAAAGTATTATATTTGTTTGTAGTAAGGTATTGTAAAATAATCTCTTACGGAACTTTTTACCTTCTTTGTATTTATTGTCTGCGTCTACAAGCGCTCGTATATTATTTTACAGCTCCCACAACCAAATTATTTGCTTACTGTTGTCCCCACATGTATTGTGACGTCAAAGCTAAAGTTGAAAATAACATTCGTATGTAACTATGAGACCTTCATGAGAACTTTACTTTAAAAATAATGATAAAGGTTAATTTATTTGACCCAAAGGTATTGCTTTACTAAAAACTGTATTTATAAATGAGTTCCTACTCCAATACCAATCTTAAAAACAAGAACATACATATCAGAATGCCGTTTCTGAATAACGTACGCCATCTGCACGTCTTGTTCGAGCATATTGGAAATGTTGCGTACGGGCAGACATAGTTTGTTCAGCATTGATCTCACTAGGTGACACCACTTGTTGTTTGTTATGGGATCTCTGAGGGGCGTAGCCAGCTGTCAACAGGCAACATACAGGCGCCAAACTTAATCGAAATGTCACGACGACACCATCAGCTCACCCAACTACTTCCGCACGTCCTTCCACATCATCCCGCGCTCTTCTGAATAATAGATGAGGCTGTTGAGTCGTGTTTTATACATACTGCCTTGCTCCTGCACCCTTACACACAACTGAGACCCAGCCTCGTCTCTCATGGCTTGGGGTAGCAACTGCTCTTGCTTACTATTGCTCCATCAACCTTAGACACATATGCTGCCCAGCCTCGTCTCTAACGGCTTGGGGTAGCAACTGCTCTTGCTAACTATTGCTCCATCAACCTTACACAAAACTGCTACCCAGCCTCGTCTCCCACGGCATAGGGTAGCAACTGCTCTTGCTAACTATTGCTCCATCTACCTTAGACACAACTTCTACCTAGTCTCGTCTCTCACGGCTTGGGGTAGCAACTCTTGCTTGCTAATTATTCCTCCATCAACCTAAGACACAACTGCTACCCTGCCATGTCTCTTATGGCTTGGGGTAGCAACTGCTCTTGCTAACTATTTCTCCATCAACCTTAAACACAACTGCTACCCAGCCTCGTCTCTCATGGTTTGGTGTAGCATCTGCTCATGCTAACTGTTGCTCCATCAACCTTAGAGAGACACAACTGAGACCCAGCCTTGTCTCTAACGGCTTGGGGTAGCAACTCTTGCTTGCTAATTATTCCTCCATCCACCTAAGACACAACTGCTACCCTGCCACGTCTCTTATGGCTTGGGGTAGCAACTGCTCTTGCTAACTATTTCTTTATTAACCTTAGACACAACTCAGACCCAGCCTCGTCTCTAACGGCTTGGGGTAGCAACTCTTGCTTGCTAATTATTCGTCCATCAACCTTAGACACAACTGAGACCCAGCCTTGTCTCCCACGGCTTAGGGTAGCAACTGCTCTTGCTAACTAGCACTTGAAAACATACATAAAATAATTTAAAGAAAACTTGTAACTATCTTAAAATTTAAAATCATTTTCGGAAAATATTAATTCCACTGTGTCTCCACACGAGGTAATAAACTACCGTAAGGCATTAAAAAGGAAGTTAATTTAAAATTGGTGGCTCATTGTCATTCTTCAAAATTAACACTGAATTGTACAAATAACTGAAGTTGCTTCTTTTATGATTAAAATCTATGTGCATTGTTTACAGTAGCTTGACTGTTTAGAAAACCAAAAGTCGCAAATAAATTAACATAATATCTAAATTTGCATTAAATGTCGCAAGTGCTTTTACGTTACGTTACGTGAACGTACCTATCTATTGGCATTTTATATTCTATTCACGACTGTAGATGACATTAAATAAATGTACCGTTTTTTAAAGAAGTCGTTATATAAAGTACATGCATTCTGCTGTAGGTGTTGATGTTGTACGCAAAATATAATCACTGACAAGTTAAAATTGTAATAAAATTATTGCTATAACCATAGTAAAAGATAAAATACTCGCCACAATTGCATATTTCAATTATCGTAGTAAAATGTCCTTACAGTAAGATGAAAAATAATCTATGTCCGGTTTAGACGTATGGAAATGTGTAACATAAATAAATATGTTAAACGTAAAAAAAATAATTAACTGTCACAAAGAGGCGTAGGTAGGTTATCCTAGACGTCCTTTCATAACTGAAGATTAAGAATTATTAAATCAGAACACTGAGGAATAGTTTATGTCACACATATTACATTGAATTCACTTTGAAACGAGGAACTGGCAAATTACAAGCCTTGAAGAATGTCAGAGATCTGTGTTAATGCATACAATATTGTTGTTTGCAACAATGTGAGTAGTATTGACGTTGTGCAAGATTGTCAGAATAATAAAGAAGCGAAGAGAAATAAAGTGCTGAGCTGACATAACAGGCAGCCATACATCAATGTTAGTTATCTGGTGCGACGCCGCAGGGCGCTTCTAACGTCCTCACAACAGCAGGGATGCTGCAACAATCACGGGCCACCAGGAGAAATATGGCGCAGCCTAGTTTCCTCCGCCGCCCTAACCTAAGTAAAATACGGTCGAGCTGAGAGTTATTTTATTTCCGCCGGCAAGAAGAGGCGGCAGGGCAGGTGGGGACAGCCGCACCGACCCGGAACTGTGCGTCGACACAAGTGTGCTCGTTCTTAGCACCGTCTTTACTTGCACTTTCCGTCCCAACTTGCACCCTTCTCTCCTTGCCATTCTACACTCGCCACACGTCTCCTGCTCTCTACACATTGCAAATAAAAATACTTATAAATATTATGAAATATATGCTGATAACAACGGCCCTTCTTCGCATAGAAATATTTCAACAACTCTGAAGAAGAAAGATGTGTGTGTACATATATATATATATATATATGGTTCTATAAGTCCGATTTCATAGGAAAAGTCGTATTCCGCATGTGCTAAGCTATTCATGGCCATAAATTAAATTATTTTCTGTTTTAATGGCACTTGGAGCTGAACAAACTGCAGCACTACTAAAACGTTCCGTATTTAACCCAGTTATATTTACCCGGTGAGACCGGACTTATGAAACATAATGTATATACACAGGGTGTTTGGAAATTATAGGTACAAACGAAAGGGGTGTGTCGAGGACGATGAAACAAGTAAATGATGCTAGTAAACATAGGTCCGGAAAACTACGGTTCTGGATTTTTTGAACGTGTCCGGGCATCGATGCTAAGACGTGCCGAACCTGCCTTCAATACATGAACAGTGCCCATTTCGAACACTTATTGTAATGTCTTCGTCCACATGTGCAGCATCTGGACGTTTTGGATCTCGGCGACACTGGTATTATAGTGTTCCTGTTGTAACATGTAATGTGCCATATAGGGAAAACCATTTGCCATGCAACCGTTTGTAAAATATAGACTTGTAGAGTTACAAAGTTATAAGTTTCAATATTCTCCACTACAGATATTTAACTAGCTGGCCAGAGCTCTGTGAGTGACTCGAGTCGACACGTTCACGCCCGCCGGAATCCCCCTTCCTTCCTTAGCCCACCTGACACCTTACCGGCCGTAGGTGTAATGTGATCAGTCTCTGTCTCTCTCACTCTCTTTCTCTCTGTGTCTCTCTAGCACACGCTTCCAGCAGTCTCCACGCGAATAAAGTAAATGTATTTTAATTTGCTTAATCTGATTTATTAAAAAAAATGATGATATTGAAAATAATCAAATATATGTGTTAGTCTATTTTAAAAATGTTATTTTTTTTTCGGAATTGTTAACCTTTACGAATTAAGTTACATAAAAAATCGTATTTTGGAAGCACTTTTGTAATTCAAGGTGGATATAAATATGATGGTCTCTGATATTAATGTGCAAAATAAAAATAAATCATAGTTATGTTTAAAGAGAAAAAATGCTGAAGACTCTTTTTACGTTTTTTGTTGTACTGTAATTAGTTTCATGAAATTTGTGCTTTTGTCTGACTACGATATGTAGGGTAGAAAGGAGGAGTCGTGTATAGTTATGACGAGCAAAGTAGAAATATCTGTTCTGTATTTTAGTGATACATTGTTGGTTAATGTAAGTAGGTTTATATAATTTTTTACATATGGAACCATTAAGAACTGTTAGGGTGAGAGAGAGATTTTAGTTAGCGACCAACATCGAAGTCTTTAGCCCTGGAAGAATGGTTAGGTTTTAGTCTGACTGTGAGATAGGAACTTGAAAGGAAATAAAGACATATTAAAACTGTAATACATATAGAAGAAAATCTTAAATATATGAAATAATGTATTTGGTTTCAAGTTTACATACTATGTACAAAAGCGAATGAAGAAAAGACCTGCAGCTTTACACATAATCATTTCTACTCTCGCTTATTAGCATAATGTATTTTACATAGACGTTTCGCATCGTATATGATGTCTGTTAATGGTGAAAAATGATCGTATGTACTGGACGAGACCTTCCATTTTGAATGATAATAACTCTTAACTATTGGAACCTTACCCTACGAAGAATGTTACATGCTACTGGCTGTACCGTAACCTTCTACAGATATGCCCTTCGGTAAGAGGCGAAATGTATTTTCAGAAAGTAAAACGTAGACGTAATTTAAGGTGAGAAAAAAATTTTGTTATCTTGGTTTGCATTACGAGACATAATACAGAGTCAAGACTCGAACTACAAAGGGTTGCTTCCCTTTATTTATAAAACAATATTTTTTGTGCTAGCATAGAAATGTGAAATGTATATATGAATGCACTTTAAAATAAAACATGAAATTCGGTAACAAACATGTTTGCAAGACTGGATATAAGATAAATGATAAAACTTATATTAATAACTGGAGTAAGTATACGAATAGCAGTGGTCGGGAGAGGTGATATTTGAATAGTGAAGTGGTAACATCACCTCCAGTGAAGATGGAAAATATTCGTGTGTGTTCTTACTGTAAGCATGTAATAATGGAAAATAACATATTTATCAGGACAGTTACATATGCAAGACTTTTCTACTATTTTCAAACATGGCATACCCCACCCCATCGAAGAAACAGATGTACAATTTCATATTCATACTACTTATGCTAATCACACCACCCCTACGCCCTCGCACCGACCATCGAATACCCCCTCACAACTCTACCAGCACTCACCAACAGTCCTGTCAGAGCCTGTCCGAACTGTTCATTACACTCTTCTACAATACACATACGCATACGCAGATATGTCGTTCTCTATGCGTAGCAGACAGTTACATATACACGACATCTCACAGCCATCCAAATACCATCATCCAGTATCATATCACTGGCCTTCTTCCATACCAGAACAGCTACTTCAGTTTCATAAATTACTATTTTTACTCTATCTGTTCTTTTTACACGAAAAAAAGTATTTAAATCGTATTATTTACTCGAGTCAAACTCACAAGTTAAATAAAAAACCCTGTTTCCCTAACTATAAAAATGTATGTACATTCAATCTATAATCAACTACTTGTAAAACAAACACCGCATACCTTGAAAGTGCGGGGTTAGAATGGAATGTGAAATAGAAATATTTTCGGAAGAAACCCAATATGGCGGCCGGAAACAAGATGGCGGCCGGAAACAAGACGGAGGTAATATTTTTTTCGGAATTTTTCGGAATTTTTTGACATTTTTTTGAAATTTTGGAAAATTTTGGTAATTTGACTCTCAAGGTCAAGGTAAAGGTCACGATTAAAGGTCAAGGTCATCCAAAATGGCGGCCGGGGCCGTGACGTCACAACATGGCGGGGTAGCTCCTCACTCGGGTGGGCTCCTCACTCCGGCTCCTGCACTGGAATCGGCTAAATCTATCTACTGTTGTTACCATTAAACTTACAAATATTGGAAGCTGTGACAGTTTTATTTCATAACAAACACCGTCAGTTCAATGTTTATTACTTACGTTTTGTGCGCAAGTTCAAGATGTAAAAAGTCGCTGCCATTTTAGAGCCTGTCTAACGTCTTGCAGTACCTAGTTTGCTACTCTCCAAAAATTAGGATGCAAAATATATATTTGGTTGTGTTTTCCTTAATATCCTTCACTCTCCTATTATTTTCGTGAAGTAATTAGTTTTAGTTAAATTTTTATTCGTGTTTTTTTTTTAGTTAACTAAACCAGCGCAGTGGTTCAGTTTTTTTAATATCTGATCTACCGTTTACAACCTGAGTTAGCCAAGGAAAGAAAAGAAATATATTATTATTAAATTAAATTGATGTAAATTATTGGAAAACAGTGTGTAAGTGAGGAACTTTTATTTGCTCGAGTAGTCTAGTTAACTGTTCATTTGAAACCTTCCAAATTTCGAAATTTTGCCCGTTCTCTCAGTTTAATAAATAACTAACTTTTAAATAACTTATTTTTTTATTCCAGCTGCAGCACACAGAACAATGTTTAGCACATTAAATAAGTAAATTTAACTATTTGTTTGGATGCGGACATAAACAGCAGCTAAATACATAAGTTACATATTTTCTAGTTTTGTTACACGGAGAGGAAATATTTTCAGTTTTACAGCACTGCAGTTCTAACTCGAAGTCGTGGTTTTTCTAATGCTGCTTTATTAAAGAAATATACTATTAAAGGATATTTATTATATCAACTGCAGACTATTTTTATGGTATTGGACTGTTCAACTTGCATCTCTTATAAGTATTGTTATTGTTTTGTATCCTTCTTGTTCACACGCACACTCCCTACAAACACACACACACAAACACACACATATATATATATTTATTTATTTATTTATTACATGATAGGAAGATTACACTGCGTACCTGATTTTGTTTCGGTAAACCAGGAAACACAATGTGCCTTCTCTTAAGGTGTATATTCTTATGGGATTTTTAAATCTCAATTAGCATCCACGCCTGAAACAATTAAAACCAAATTTCAAATAAAAACTGTTTTTTCTGGACGGATTGTACAAACACTTAAATTACGTAGACCACTAGATGACCGTATATTGCACAAAAACTTGTGGCTTTACAATTTTCCTAGTGCACAAAAATTTACAAACATAATATCTTTCTGTAAGGCGTAACCAATAATTTAAGTGTTTAACTATTCGCCTAATGGGCAGTTGTACAGTGAACAGAGGATGATGAAGAGATTGCCCACAACAGAGGAAAGAAGATATGAAGAATAGTAATAGTAAAGAAGATAAATAAACGACTCGTGCTTCTAGTATACAAAACATAAGGAAGTCGGAAATTATGGACGAAAATGAATTGGTGTACTGTTATACCAACACGCAAGTCTTGTAGATGAAACCAAGTTGTTGTAATTTAATTTTTGCTGTTTTCGATTTCTTGCAGCCTCAGTTATACAAATGCGCAACGCCTGTAAAAAATGTTAAAAAAAGGCTTTTTTAGTTACTTAGTATTGACCATAGATTCTCTATTTTGAAACACAGAACCCATTTGCAAATGATAAAACATGGAGAGGCAGGTACAGATATTGACACGTTGTTTTGAAGTGGTATCGTTACAATGTTATTCCCGGATATTCGAGGAAATATTTTGTATTGCTAATGTTTGGCACGTTTTGTAAATTTATTTTAGCCCATGATTCAGATGAAATTGCTTCGTTATTATTTCCGTGTTAAATAATTAATAGATAATTAAAGGAGTGATACTGAAAACACTGTATGTTTATTTAATTGCTGCAGATAATGTCAACGCGAAGCATATTTACAATCATAGAATAATTTTTAACACGCCTTCAGTAATAAGTGTAATAATATTACCCGCAATTTTTAAAAGAGCAGTTTGTCAATAATAACGCTATGCAGACTTCATAAACTCCAGTATAACAATAGAATGAGAGGTAAAACATTACAAAGTCATCCAAGAAAACTTTCGTGTCAGACACTAAGCATTATGAAATAAATTTTCTAACATTTTACAGAATAATTCAGCAAAGAATTTACCAGAAATTATAAGTGGCAGGAAACACAACATATTTATAGGAAAATCTCGCCAGTCCGGAAGCAGGGTTGTAATCCACAGTACGCAAACATTTATCTTCAGCGTATAGCCGGACTGCGTCTGTAAATAAGCTTTTCTCTCTCCACGCTCGTGATGCGATTACAAAGAATTAAACACTAAGCGGATAAAGCATTGTTTGTGATATTAAATGTGTATTTTGTTTCCGTTTTCGACAACGTTGTCGCGAATATGGACACTCGGAAAACTGGACTTGTTGCATGGACGTTGTACTTAATCATGTGCGATTAAAAAGTTTATGTTATCGAAGCAGCAAAATTGGTAGTCGATGCATGAAGAGATGGTTAGAAGACAGCGATGCGTGAAGCTTGTAGGCCGTTCCTCTTGCCCCATTTACACTTCGTTAATGTAAGCTGCGGACGGCTTTAACGCGAGTGGAATCATTTGATGGTGCATTCCACATTAACCAGTGTTGTCCATAACTGTGTTCACTCAGATATCTCTGTACCGCCTCTTTCTGCTGTCTTGCTTGCGGAGGCATAAAAGTGTGTTGGCTTAGTTTTATTGTGAACAGTTTGATTTATCGTTAATTATTTTACTTCGTTAAAGGAGCGTACACAGTAAACCATTATACCAAATGTAATATGCAGGAATGACAGACACAAGTAACCTTTTTACAACACAGATAATTTAAATTCTCTACAGTTTACATACAATTACAATATTTTTGTTTCGATACAAATCACCGAAATGCTGTTTTCTTAGTTGTATCTAAATTTAATGTTGTCTTGATTTTGTAAATGCTGTCAATATTGTACGGCCGCATGTTCTCAGAACATTTATATGTCAGTTATTATGGTTGAAAGTATGTTACATTACAGCAAGAGTATATCGTGTAGTATCGGTAATTATATACATACATTTGAACTTGATTGTAAAACATACATGAACATGTTCTAATGTAGGTAACAAACAACTCCATAATACAGTCAATTCGATAAAATCAGCCAGCAATCTTCATGACATAACCTATAATACATTAGCTGGCAAGTGACAACACGGGGCGCAGGAATTAAATCAACTCGGAATTGCCACAATTCCGGATTTATCATGTTGGTATACGTTTTGAAACTCCCCGGAATTACGTCAACCGGAATAAGGTCAACTTTCGTTGACTATTCCGGTATGTTTCAATACTGGCGCTTTCTCAAGACGTAGAAATATGTCAACCGGAATTAAGTCAACTCCGAATATTCTGGTATTGTAGTACGAGTTTTATGGTCTGTTAGATTGTGCTTACTAAACTACAAATTCCGAACTGCTCATTTTTATTCTGAAAATCGTACAGGAATTATGTCGACCCGGCGTTGAGTCAACAAAGATGATGATGTTCAAGGTGTACGACGTAGAAAATTAAATTTTTGCTATGGTACGTCACACTCCGCTGATCAGTTTAAGATATATATAAAACATTAATTCACGCATTTAAAAACTGTGATCGTGTAAATTGTGCAATATTTACGATGGAAGTCATAATTTTTCAGCTTTTTTGCCCTAAGGTTGTATTATAAATTTTTTATCGTTAAGCCTAGATATCTGTTTTCGTAATGTAGATACTAAGGTTATTTTATGCATTGCTTATATTTTAGATGGATTTGTCTTGCTGTTGGAATTTTCATGGTTAAATGTCAGAAAAACAGACCGCATTAAATTCATCATTAAAGATGAACACGTTAATAATAAATAATACTGCATCATATAATATGAATTATTGATGATAAATGGTACATATAACATATTTACATATAAGATATGTAAATGTATAACTATATGTACAAAGAGCCTCACTCACTCATCAACGCACAGCCCAAACCGCTGTAGAAACGTGTAATTTTTAGTGTAGCTTCCCCACACGGCATAGACACCCACAAAGGAAGGATTTTTCGAAAAACGAAAATTAAAGGGGCGAAAATAGGCAAAACGTGTTTTCGCGAAATTCTCGATAACTTTCTAACCTATATATTGTTGATATTTTTACTTGAAAACTTTGCCTCTGCAAAAGCAAATTTCATAATTTTTCGATATTTCGAAATTCCGCAAATTAAAGGGGCGTAAAGTCGTTAAATGTGTTTTCAATAAATCCTCCATTTCCTTTAAACCACTTAAGATATCGAAGTGATCTTTGCATCAGAAATGTGCTCATGTTAATTTCTAAAAAGAAGTTTTAGAATTTTTCAAAATTCGTTCTTGAAAGCAGGTAAAAAAATTAAACGTGTTTTCAATTATTCATCCATTTAGAATATCTAGGTGGTTTTTACTTTAAAATGAAGCATACGTAAATATCTAAAAACAGAACTCATGAATTTTCGAATTTCTACAATTACGGGTGTGAAAAGTAGTAAAATGTTACAGAATTTCCGAAAAGTGAATATAGATCACGGAGAAATAACTCAAAACTTACAATTGTAATGTCCAAAAGTTTGGCCATTACTTTAGGGCACTGAGATCAAATGTTGTTGGGTAATAGTAAGTTGGCGGTCATAGTTCGGACATCTGGTGAGCTGACATAAGGCCTTGCTGTGGTGCCTTTTGCGGAGGCCTCATGGCTGCTAGAGACGCCACACGATCGATATGTTTTTTCTCTACAAAAGACAGTTATTGATTATCATAGCGAAATAAAGATGAATTAAAACAAAGAGGTTCGGCATTTAAAGTACGCACAGCGAAGTGGACTGCATAAAGCTGTTCGTGTTCGTTGTATTATTTAACAGCTAGCTTCACATTTCATATTTCAAAGATATACAGAGAATATAGTAACACCCTCAGTTAATAAGGTAGTGACTCTTTTCTATGGTACACACGGGCGAAGCCGCAACGGGACAGCTAGTTCAATCTCTCTAAATATAAAAATGAAAGCTGACTGACTGACATATCAAACTTCAGCCCAAACCACTGGACCTAGAATCGTGAAATTTTATGTGGGGGTTCCCCTCAGGTCGTAGGCGAGCACTAAGAAGGAATTTTTCTAAATTCGACCTCTAAGGGGGTGAAAAGGGGTGAAATTAGTTTCCGAAGAAACGCCGTTAGAGCTCGAACCCGACGGCCTATCATCGTGATTTTTACTTTAGTAGGACACTCAAAAAAATGCATATTAGCCAATTTCAGGATTTTTCGAAGTTCAACATGTAAGGGGGTGAAAATACCTTAAATGTGTTTCCAATCAACTATCGATATCTATCGAACCCTTCGGGATAGTGAGTTGATGTTCACTTCGAAATATCGCTTACGTAAATACCCAAAAAGAAGTTTAATGTTTTTTTTTAATTCGACCCCCAGGCTGTAAAAAGGGGCAAATTGTGTTTTTTTTATGAATCGTCTATATCTTTGAATTATAATTGGCTATCGTCGTGATTTTAGCTTTAATTGGTTACTTTTACAAATGTCTATAACAGGACTCAAAGACGTTTCGAAAATCTTTATGTAAAGGGGGTAAAATATGTGGAATGTATTTTCGATTATCCTTCCATATCTACTGAATCAGTCGAGATATCGAAGTGTTCTTTGCTTTAAATTGGTGCTTTTGAAAATATCCCAAATACTATTAAAATATATTTTCCGAATTCGGCCCGAAACTGGTTAAAAAAGGAGTAATATGGGTTTTCGACTCACATTCGATTTATATCGATCCCATAACTTTTTATATAGCGACGTGAATTTTTGTTTAGGATTTATGCTTACTCAAATACCTAAAAAGTTATTTCAGGAATTTTCGAAATTCACCACCTAAAGACGTGAAAAGGTGTTTAAAATGGTGAAAAGCGTTATTAATTAATCGTCGATACATCTTGAACCCAGCGGGCTTATGTTGTGTTTTTTTTTACGTCCGCGAGATACCAATAAAGTATTCTAAAACGTGATTCAAGGGTTTTTCGAAATTTACTCTCTAAGTGGTGAAAATACCTTGAACGTGTTTTAGATAAATCCTCGATATCTGTCGAACCCGTCGAGATATAAAATTAGTTTTTGCTTCAGGATGAAGATTGTAGAAATTATTACAAAACGGTTTTAAAAATTTTCGAAATTCGATTTCTCAATACTGTGCAGGAGTGATATGTGTTTTTTTAGTGAATGATCGATTTTTATTCGACTGAACAGGCTAGCGATGTGATTTACACTTCAGTTGGATACTTGTACAAATGTCTAAGATATAAATTTAAAATATTTTGAAATTCGACACCCATAAGGGTGAAAAAGCACAAAATTTATTTTCCAATAACCCACGATATCTATCTAACCAGTAGCGATATTGAGGTGTTGTTCGCGTCAGGGTGAAGCTTACGTTAATATTAAAAAAAAATATGTATGTATTTTTTTCTTTATAAGAAACGTTATTATTAAGAATAAAACTAAATTGGTCAATATTCAAGGCAGACGATCCGAAAAGCAGGAACGAGCAGCGAGAAACAACCTATACGGGAGTTTCACTCTATAGTAACCTATCGAGACGTGGTGTTGTACAACCTCTATGAGCCCAGGACACAGAAATTTTTTTTTTAATAAAAATTTATTTTCATGAATTATGTCGACATTACGTGACACAGTTGTTTGTTACTCAGGTCTAAATTCCGGGAGGTTCTGAGCTCGAATTCCGTTAAAAGCTGCGTGCGAACGTTCAGTTCTGACACACAAAAACTACAAGGCAGAACGAATTAGTGCAATTTTATATGTAGTCTTTAAAAGGGGTAAAATTGCAGTTTGCTTTCCACTTAGGTTTCTCTACAATATCAGTTGACATATCGTCGGTATACTGCCAAAACTGATTAAGTCATAAATGCTATTTCGTTGAAAAACAGTATTAAATTGTAAATATTAACAAAAATGTGGTATGTTACTATAATGTGACACAACAGTACGAAAAGACGAACAGACTTTAAACTTGGGCAACTGTTTCGTGAACAACATAATACATATTCATAGCATCTTTATAATTTTATCTCATTTTGACTTTGTCACTTTTGGCAGTAAACCGACGACATAACATTTCTCAAATCTGATGTTTGGGGCACCAAATACGTTTCCGCGAAACCTTTACCCACTGAAACTCTGTAATGGCAATAAAGTTAAAGGTATTATTTTGAAAAAAAAAAAAATAAAATAAAATGAGGGCACCGTCACCAATGATTGTGCACAGGGTAATCAGATGTTTTTCATTCGATTAACCTCTTACCTTAGGTGTCTGTAATTATCCCACAACCTCAAATTGGTAAGGCTATAAATAATGCCCAGACGAAGTCGATGTTAGTGGCAGGGACAAACTTAAGACTGCTTTTCGCGTGGACAGCTATAGCTACTTATCCTGCTGCAGAATTAGTTCAACATTCTAACACTTGATGACTGAAGTACCAATCTTGTATACAAAGGGGTTTTTCAATTAAAGTAAATATTATCATTTACGAATAATGCTCTCGAGACGCGAGCAAAGCCGCGGGGGACTATTAGTCTTAATATATAAAATAAGTGTCCTGACCCACTCACACACTCATCAACGCACAGCCCAAACCACTGGACCTAGTTCTCGAAATTCGATAACTAAGGGGGTGAATAAGGGTGAAATGTGTTTTCAAATAATCCCTGATATCTCATTAACCGGGAAAGCTATCATAATTTTTTTAACTTCATAATATTGCCTGAAGAAATTTGTATTGGCGAATTTTTCGATTTTGCGAAATTCGGAAATTAAGGGAATGAAAAGCCGTACAATGTGTTTTCGTTAATCCGTGATTTCTCCCAAAATATTTCAGATAATTAGGTGTTTTTTTATTGATGCTTAAGTAAATATCTAAAATGTACTTCTAGAATTTTTCAAAATTCGTCCTTGAAAGCTGTAAGAAAATAAAACGTGATTTTAATTAATCCCACTTATCTCCTAAACCAGTGGAAATATTGAAATTGTTTTTGCATTAAAATTAATCTTACGCAAATGTAAAAAGAAGTAATTTCAGGATATTTCTAAATTCGTCCTTGAAAGCTGCTAAAAAAAATAAAATGTGTTATCAAATAATCATATGTACAGCTTATACCCGTTGAGATATCGAGATGATTTTTTGATAGGAATGAAGGTTGTGTAAATATCTACAAATCAAATTCAGGATTTTATGAAATTCGAAAATTAAAGATGTGAAAAGCAATAGAATGTTACAGTCTCCCGAAAAAAGAGAATGATCACGGAGAAATAATTCAATAATTCAATATTTGTTTCTTTTTGCCGACCTACTCATAAATAAAACCTCTTTGGACTGTCTTTAAGAATGTGTGGTAGATAAATAAAAGCTGAAAACATCAGTTGATTCCTACGCTTTTTTTTCGAAGCCAATATGGATAAAATACTCAAATGACAATCCTATGCATTGGTATTTGCCAACTTTATGAGTAAAAATGTATCCATAATTACTAATCCGTTACGCGTGATCTCTTGCGCCGCAGTTAAATGCACGAGGTTCCGGCTTCAGAAATTGTGCCTCAGAAGTTCGTAACACTGAAAACAATTTTGCTTAAAACGTTGGCTAAAACTATTGTCTAGGATTGTTATTGTTTACTTTTCGTAAATCAGCGTCAAGAAACCTACAGTTATAGATTAATGCTTTTAGCATTGAATTATGTACTCCTATGCTTAAGCATTCACTCAGGTATTGTATAAAGTTTGTGGTGTGGGAGGGGTGGGGCTACGGGTTCGTATCCCATGCAAGACTTTGCGATGGAAATTACTATGACATCATACGAGCATATTGCGCGCGCTCTTTACTCTGAGCTAAGACATTTATAGTTCACTGTTATTGAGTACGCTAGCTGTTAAATGCGTTCATCACATATTTTATCCAAAGTTACTGTTTACATTACATAATTTCACGTGGGTAAAGCGACAGGAGGCCAGATAGTTCAAGATATAATTTATGTTGGAAAATGCGTAGTCTGCCTCAAGTGTGAAAGGTGTGCAAAAAAGAGTATAACAAGCTATATTTAAAAAAAAATCAAACCTATGTTTTCTTTTATTAAAAACGGAGTTTTTATTACCGTCATATCGATTTGGTGAAAAAAAATCTGATAGTAATTTTAAAATAGTTAATGACGCCATGATCGTCAATTATAATCTACGTTTTATTTAAAAAGTACGTATTATTGATTTTGCCGAGATTACACCCATTTGCACCAGTACCGAATTGATGGATAGCGATTAACGAATTGAGAGCTCGTCGAAATCGCGACTACCGGACCCCGAACGATTTTCCGGGCATTTTTAAAATTCGAAATAAAAAAATTACTAACGCGAATTGATTAGGACATTTCTAGACAAGGAAAGTAAAGAAAATAGTATGTATTTATGTATGTATATATATGTATGTAGGCTATGTATGTATGTATGTATGCATGCACGCATGTATGTATGCATGCACGCATGTATGTATCTATGCATGTATGTATATATGTATGCATGCATGTATTCATGCATGCATGTATTCATGCATGTATGCATGTATGTATGCATGTATGTATATACACATATCTAGTAAACAATAATTCTGCTTTCTATTTTTTAAAAAGGAAATGTTCTGCATTTACTAAACCCCGAGTATTCATCATAAGTAGATTAAAAATGAAATTAAGTATTCTTTCTATTCGTATCGTTGTAACAATCAAGTTTTGTGTAATAATCGATATTATTTAAGTTAAAAAAATAGTGTAAAAAAGTCAACTTTTTTTAAAATAATTTTATTCATTGATTTTAAATATCGCATGGTTTATTTCATGACTGAAACAAACATATTCTGTATAAAAAACTTTGTATTTTTTTTCCAGACGCGTCCTCGAAATTTTTTTATGATTATTTAAAACGGCAAACGTTTTCTTACAGTCGTAATTTCTTGACAACTTAATTATTTGCGTTAAATGTACAATTTTCTTACGAAATCCTGAAGGCTCGCAATTTCGTAAGAGTAGAAAAATGTTACAAAATACTTTTATCTACAACCATCTTGTTAATTTTTTTGGTCTGCAAATGCACAACGAGAAGCAAAAATTGCATCTTCGTTTGCATTAAAGACAGTTAGAAAATTGTGCTATGTCGTCCTGTTTACAAACCATTTGAAAGTTAAAGCGCAATCAGCTGGCAAGCATATTAAATATGTATAGGTTGCGGTTGGTTGACATGCCTCAGGTGAATATATGCAAACAATAACTTTCGTAAGCCTCGTCACGACACTAGAAGCATTTACGTCTGGCAGTCTTTCGAAAGACGACTGTAAGAAGCAAGATGTGGAGTAACGGCTAAATAACAAGCTGTTGAAAGCTCTTCACAAAGTTCTTAGAAATGGTTACGCTTAATAGTTTTCTATCGAAACTATTGAACCTAATTAACACCCCGATTCGAACCCAGAGCCTCTCGCGCCGCAATTGACACGCGATCGAACTGCGCCACGGAGATCGGCTAGCCGCTTGTAGATACGGTCCTCAGACTCGCGATTCACGAAAATTAGACCAACCGAGGTCCAAACATTCTTCACGCCCCATCTGGTAATGGCATTGTTTATTAACTGTAATATTTGCTATATTGAGTCTTCTCTTTCAGCCTAAATACAATTTAATAATATATTTTGTCGTAGAATTCAGAAATTTTAGTACAGACTTCTTTGTGCGTTTTTTTTCCTTCATTGTTGTGCAGTGAGTTGTAAACCTAAAACAATTGTTTTAGATTCACAGAATAAATAATGATTGAAGGCATTTTAAAACAGGTAATTACTGTAAAATATAAAAAGAGTAAAAAATTTGCTCCGTCAAAATTTAAGGCCCTTTTGCATATTTCACAGAAATAGACAGAAAGTTTTAAAATGCATTGCCAACACGAAAAATCTTACGTTGACATAATTTCGGGTTGGAGTATTTTTGTAAACGCTAAATAGCTTACCATAAAAGTCGGACTTTAATACCAGAATATTCGGAGTTGACTTAATTCCGGTTGACGTATTTCCGCGTCGTGAGAAAGCGCCAATATTGAAACGTACCCGGAACAGAGTGAACAAAAGTTGACCTTATTCGGGTTGACGTAATTCCGGTGAATTTCAAAACGTAGGCCTATATAAACATGAAAAATACGGAAATGAGGCAATTCCGAGTTGACTTAATTCCGGTAAGATTTTTGTGCTGAAAACTACGTAGTTAAAATCCGGAATTGAGTAAATTCCGGGTTGACTTAACCGGTACAAATTTCGGTTTAGAAACTGTACACTTTATAACCCGGAAAAGAGCTAACTCAAAGTTGACTTAATTCCGTTTGGGGTTTCGCAGGAGCAGCGGGATCAGACGTGCTGCATGACTTTACGAACATACTGTACATCTAAAATGTTTTCTTCCAAAGGTGTTACAAACAAATCATAATTTTTTTTTTTAAATTGTAATATATATGTTTCTACTCGTAGTTTTATGTTCATTCACGTGAATCACCACGACTGACAAGTAAACTCTCAACTACTCACATGTCGCAAAATATTCGCAGCTAAATCATTTCTTACAAACAGACGTAAAGGTACGTGCACTAGATAAATAGCTTTAAATTACCGATAAAGTATACGTTAAATAACAGGCTGAAAGAACGGAAAACAGTATCATTAATGATTTCGCTTACGAGCGATACAAAGTTTTTCTTGTTAACTATACAGTACAACGAGATGTATTAGAAATTAAATTTTTTGTCATACAGTAACGCTTGTAACTTTGTATTTTAATTTTCACGAATTAGTTTTTTTTTCTTATCAAGTTACCAAAAATTTAACTAATCTTTAAATAATTATTAAAAATAAATACCACGTGCAAATAAAGTTAGTAAAATATTTGGCTCTTGACCAAATAAAGTTTCCTAACCTCCTACTTAGCCGGCAATACTAATTGCATTCTTACTGTCAAAGGAAAATAAAGTGCGTCAATATTCTGATAGGTGAAAATTCTAAGGATATTATATAAATGCCGTCAAAGTGTTTGGTTTCACATAGAAAGAGTCGAAAATCTGAAGTATATTGATTATTTCTTTAACTAATTAGCGTTTGTACAAACGCCCAAGACGCATTTGTAGATGTTTCGCTGTAGATTTGAGATATTTGGGCGGGCGTCCGACAAGTAAGTTAACTGTATGTTACATAAAACAAAACAAATTATCTATCTAACAGAGTATCCTCTTGAATCCATCACAGACAGGCACAGCTGCCCGTGATTCTCGTGATATAAACCTGCAACCATGAGATGCAGGTCAAAACAGTAGTAACCATGTTAGTAACATACAATTCAAGTAAGAAAGGAGACTATGTGTAGTGATGTGTTGCGACACTATGCATGTAAAATATCAACACAACATTAAGACACTATCGTTTTCGTCTCGTTTAACCCGGGTTTCGCATGGCGTGCTTATTATGCGGTAGTTCCTAGGCCTCTGTACAGTAGACTTAGAATATCTACGGCACAGCACAACCTATGGCACACAGCCATGTTTGACGGGTTGCGGGGAATGCGTAGGCATTCCTCTGTTACAGCAGACTGAGTATATCTATGGCCGGGCACAATCTGTGGCACGCAGTCATAGTTGGCGGGTTGCGGGAAATGTGTAGGCATTCCTCTGCTACAGCAGACTGAGTATATATATGGCCGGGCACAACCTATGGCACACAGTCGTGGTTGGCGGGTTGCGGGAAATGTGTAGGCAGTTCTCTGTTACAGCAGACTGAGTATATCAACGGCCGGGCACAATATGTGGCACGCAGTCGTGTTTGGCGGGTTACAGGTTATGTGTAGGCAGTTCTCTGCTACAGCAGATTGAGTATATATATGGCCGGGCACAACCTGTGGCACCCAGTCGTGTTTGGCGGGTTGCAGGGTATGTGTAGGCATTCCTCTGCTACAACAGACTGACTATATCTGTGGCCGGGCACAATCTGTGGCACGCAGTCGTGGTTGGCGGGTTGCAGGGAATGTGTAGGCATTCCTCTTACTCAGCAGACTGAGTATATCTATGGCCGGGCACAATCTGTGGCACGCAGTCGTGGTTGACAGGTTGCAGGGTATGTGTAGGCATTCCTCTGCAACAGCAGACTGAGTATATCTATGACCGGGCACAATCTGTGGCACGCAGACGTGGTTGGTGGGTTGCGGGGTATGCGGAGGGCAGGCCTCCAATTAAATTTGATCTGTGCAGCAGACTTCTCGAGGTTAACTACGTGCGGCGGGCAAAGTTGTCGACAATGATGACGACATCACCAGTGCAAAGATGTCAGCTACTACTACCTTCAGTTAGTCCGTGTGCCGTAAAGACTCAATATTGTCCGTATTTTTAACTCATATGTGTTTTCTGCTGATGTAAATAAAATTTACTGGATTTGTTATTTAGCCTATAATGCATTAGTAATTTGACCCAATAATTAATTTTTTATAAATTAATATAATGAGATTCTGCGATATACTAATTTACAGTGATGAATTTGTTGCTAACTTTTGTTTTGATAGACAATGTATTCTCATATATCAACATATATCTGAACCTACTAAATGTGTGTTTATGATGTTATCTTGTACCTAAAATATTATCATATTACTTGGAAGTGACTTTGATTAGTGAAGTATGTGCATTACTCATGTTATAGATTGTAGCATTAAAAAAAATAGTATTTCTTCTTCATCTGCGCCGTTTCAATATGTGTATTCCTGTTAAAAGAGAACGTTTTCAAATTTATAATAATTATTTTATATTTTTGAATAGTGGTTACGTTACACGCACCAGCTATGTAATTTTATGAATCTTCAGTCTTCTATTGTTGTACGCTGGTACCATCGAGATTCAAACTTTGGTATCTATAGTTCAACAAGTATATACAGTTTGGTTACCTTTTTCAGTCTTTATGTGAGTTCAAAAATAAAGTCACATACTCAACACAATTTTTGTGAAAATATATTCTTTAATAAAGGAAACATCTAAGAAAAACTCTTGTAGATTTGAAACCTGCCAGCCGTGAATGTTGGCAAACTGTTTTGTTGTACAACTTTACTGCACTTTTCTCAGCGAGAAAATTACTTTTAACAAGAAACATAAACAACATTTCGTGTTGCCATGAACACTCGCTTAACGTACGACTCTCAGTGTTGTTTATTGGATACGTGTTATAAGATTCTAAACAAAAAACGCTTGAGTTTGTGTGATGATAATGGGAATTGGGTATGCATCAAGGGCACGATACAATGTTAGAGATACAGAAATAACTGTATATACCGCAGACCAAACAATAGTCTACGTCATGTTCCCATATGTTGTTATAGTGACCTTCCTAGTGTGAGCATTGTGTTACACAAAACAGTGTTATCTTACTCTGGTACAAATGAATCACTTAAACGAACTACTCAATATTTTTATTTAATTACCGTACTAATGAAGAAACAAAGACTTTGTAACACTGTTAAACAATAAATGGTTCACCTGTATGATTTTAAAATAATATCGATACATTTTAAGCCGTTGCCATTTCAGTAACAACTAACGCTGCATTCTGCATTCCCTAAAATAAAAAACACTGCATTTCTTCTATTCAGGTGTTTTATGTCCGGGTTTACTTACATTTTTGCATGGACATTAACAAATAGAAATGTAATGTCTAGTAATTATAATTTTGTAACGATTGAATATCTTCAGTACCATTAATGTCGTAATTTTCGTTTTTTTACGAAATAATTAAAAAGAATAGGTATTACGTTTAAAAATATAATTTTTAACTAGTTCGTTTTTTATTAACACGCTTTCATGTCAGTTTGTTTGTCTGTCGATTTCAATGACATTGGGAAAACATTGGCCAAAAACTGGAAACATTAACATAGCTCAGAACAAGACTGCATTGCAGCTTTATTGTCTGACCGTTTGACTGTTCGATTCAAAATTTGCAATCGATTTTAAACGGATTTTCCTACGTGCTAAAGACGTGAAACTTCAAACATATGTCATATCTGGATGACAAAACAATATAAAAAATTTGCGTAGAAAATATTATAAGAAATAATTATTAAATTGTTATTTATTAATCTTCAAAACATATGATTATAAAATGTTACTTTCACGAGACTGAAAAGCAGAAAAATTATATTAAATGAAAATTATATTCCATATACCGTGTGTCTAAAACGAACTTAAGAGTACAAAATATATATTCATAAGAACACATTTGTCAGATTTAAAACAAAAAAAACAAAGAATAGTGGGGCGTATGTCAGTAGATAGAATTAGTTCCTTCCAGCACAGGATTCGGACTGAGGCGCCCGCCCGAGTGAGGCACCCCCCGCCATGTTGTGACGTCACTTCCCCGGCCGCCATGTTGGATGACCTTGACCTTTAACCGTGACCTTGACCTTAAGTGTCAAATTACCAAAATTTTTCAAAATTTAAAAAAAATAAAAAATTCCGAAAAAAATATTACCTCCATATTTTTTCCGCACGCAATCATGTTTCCGGCCGCCATCTTGGTGTTTCTTCCAAAAAATTTTCGATTTCGCATTCCATTATATCCCCGCACGTATTTAATAAATAAAAATTTAAATAAAATTATTTTTTCAATTTTTAAATAAACTATTTAATAAAAAAATTTGTATAAAAATTATTTAATTAAACCAACAACCGGCACGTCTTACCCGGACGAGCTCCATCGACACACTGACGCCCCCCACCACTTTTTACATGTATATATTAACTTATCCCCCCTCCCCCTTCCGCTATCCCGTCCTTTATTTTAATTGGCTGTTAGTCACGTTATGAATTCCCCCCCTACTTGCCCCACTCACTGACGTTCGTCTTATAACCCGCTCAAACTACTACACCCCCCTCCACCTCCCTCAACAAACTTTACCACCACTTTCTTACACATCGAATAAACATTATTTCCTTTATAATTCTCACTACACAGCATGTCACCAGTGTCTTCACATAGCAGCTAGATGACCGTAAGTAGTAACTACCATCGATTGAGACTACGTATTGATCATGAATTTTAAAATTTTCTGTTTTTTTAACATTGTAACTATAATTTCAAAAATTTTATTTGAATACCATTAATAAATACTACTTAAACATGACTTATTTCTTAGCTATATCCGATCTATTCCCAATAAAATCAATCAATTATTAAAACACTTGTTGGTAAATACTTTTTTTTATAACTACACTGACATTGTTTCCTACGGAATTTCATCGTCAACACTAACAATCCTACCAAATTAGCTACATTTCCTTCAATTTCCGATAAAACCAAACATTCGTTTTGAAAATAACAAAATTATCAGGACAGTTACATATGCAATACTCTTCGTCTACTTTCAAGCATGGTATACACCACCCCATCGAAGAAAGTGACGTATATACAATTTCATATTCATACTACTTATGCTAAATACACCACTCCTACTCCCTCGCACCTACCATCGAATACCCCCTCACAACTCTACCTTCACTCTCCAACAGTCCTGTCAGAACCTGTCCGAACTGATCATTACACTCTTCTGCAGTACATATACGCGCGTATGACATTGTCTCTGCTTAGCGAGCAGTTTCATATACACGACATCACACAGCTATGCAAATAGGATCATAAAATCTCGTATCACTGGCATTCTTCTTACCAGAACAGCTACTCCAGTTTCATATATTACTATTTTCATTCTATCTTTACTTTTTACACGAAAAAAGTATTAAAATCGTAATATTTATTCTCGTCAAACACCCACATTAATTAAAAAACTCTGTTTCCATAATTATAAAATTATGTACATTCAATATAAAATCAACTACTTGTAAAACAAACACCACATACCTTGGAAATATATTTAGTCTTCACTTTTAAACTATCACAGTCAAGTCCATGTATTGCTTGATTAAGCATCAAAAAACCTTAGTTTATTGCGCTCATCAACTTTGTGTCGTCACAATGCAAACTAAGGCCTCGTAACAGAAGCTTCATCCATGCTTCGTTGACCCAGTCTCATATATTGCCAGTTTGACAAGGAAGTCCCATGCCCCGACATAGTCATTGTCATGTACGTAGTTATCACAGGCGATGATATCGCCAACAGAGGTAAAGCTACCGCAGTGCTAGTCGAAGATGTTCAACACGAGCTCACATCACGTCATAACTTATTTACTGATGTAGATAAAATTCTTCTTCACTGCTAGCAGTGCCACTAGTTACAGGTAATATCAAATACATACAGTTCTATTTTTTTTTCCGAAGTGAGTTGTGGTCAAAGGTAAGTTACGTCGCATATAACCTGACACAAACATCTCTTATTCATACAATTTAATGAATATCATACAGTGGTACGTGCTTCGTCCTGTTCGCTTTCCTACAATATGTGTCTTAATACGGTACCGGTTTAGTGTAATAGCAATCCAACCATACATTTTATTTCTTAACTTAGTGATTTTCCAACAAATATTCCAGGCTGTTCAGATACGTAACAGAAGTTAATGAAGGCTTCACCATTAACATATCATTCGTAGTAGGTACAATTTTCTCCTAAGTTTATTCCATCGTCGAATCTTGTTGCTTTCCAGGGAGAATATCATTACGTGTACTTATATGCTATACGTACATACAGTCTACAGCTCTAACATCAATATGCTGTACGACTCTGGTTTGTATTACATTTACCTTTCCTAGTCTCCATACAGCGTATCAACACAAAAATGTCGTGTAGCACTGGTGTCTAGAAGGTGTTGACGTCGATTCTCACAAAGTTAAACACGTAACGGTTACAATTTCCTTAAATCACGACTTATAGCTACAGAGAAGAGACCTTATCGAATACTAACCCGTATACATTTTCTAGTTGTTTTTTTGTCGAATCAAGATATCCTAGTTTTCTCACTGGTACATACTATGAATAATACTTTAATGTCATCCGACTTCATGCACATACTGCGGTAAGAACACACACGAATATTTTTCATCTTCACTGGAGGTAATGTTACCTCTTCACTATTGAAATATCACCTCTCCCAGACTACCGATATCCGTATACTTACTGCAGTTATTAATAAAAGTTTTTTCTTTTTTTCCTATATCCAGTCCTGCAAACATGTTTGCTACCGAATTTAAGGTTTTATTTTAAAGTTAATTTATATATACATTTCACATTTCATTGCTAGCACAAAAAATATCGTTTGTTAGATAAAGGGAAGCAACCCTTTGTAGTTCGTGTCTTGACTCTGTATTTTGTCTCGTAATGAAAACCAAGATACCAACATTTTTTTGTCACCTTAAATTACTTCAACGTTTTACTTTCTGAAAATACATCTCGCCTTTTACCGAAGGACATATCTGTACAATATTACGGTACAGCCAGTAGCATGTAACACCCTTCGTAGGGTAAGGTTCCAGTAGATAAGAGTTATTATCATTCAAAATGGAAGATCTCGTCCAGTACAGTCAATCATTTTTCGCCATCAACAGACATCGTACACGATGCGTAACGTGTATGTAAAATACTTTATACTAATAAGCGAGAGTAAAAATTATTTTTGTGTAATACTACAGGTCTTTGCTTCATTCGCTTTTGTACATAGTATGTAAATTTGGAACCAAATACATTATTTCATATATTTAAGAGTTTCTTCCATATGTATTTCAGTTATAATACTTCTTTATTTCCTTTCAAGTTCCTATTTCACAGTCAGACTAAAACATAACCGTTCTTCCAGCGCTAAAGACTTCGATGTTGGTCGCTAATTAATTTCTCTCTCTCACTTGTAGTTCTTAACGATTCCATGCGTAAAAAATATATAAAACTACTTACATTAACCAACAATGTATTACTAATATATAGAACAGATATTTCTACTTTGCTCGTCTTAACTATACACGACCCCTCCTTTCTACCCTACATATAGTAGTCAGAAAGAAGCATAATTTTCATGAACATAATTACAGTACAACAAAAAAACGTAAGAAGGGTCTTCAGTATTTTTCCTATTTAAACATAACTATGATTCATTTTTACCTCGCTAATTAATATCAAAGAACGTCATATTTCTAAACACCATGAATTACAAAAGTGCTTCCAAAATACGATTTTTTTATGTAATTTAATTCGGCAACGTTAAGAATTTCGAAAAAATAATATTTTTAAACGAGACTAACACGTATATTTGATTATTTTCAATAACATCACATTTTTATTAAAATTAAATCAGATCGAGCAAATAAAAATACATTTACTTTATTCGCGTGCAGGCTGCTGGAAGCTTGTGTGCTAGAGAGACAGACAGAGAGAGAGAGAGACTGATCACACGACAATACTGGCCGGTAAGGTGTCAGGTAGGTTTAGGAAGGGAGGTGGGCCGGCGCGGGGTGCACGTGCCCACACACTCAAAGAGCTACTTGCCAGCCAGTTAAATATCTGTAGTGGAGAATATTAAAACTTATAACTTTGTGACTTTACAAGTCTATATTTTACAAACTGTTGCTTGGCTTTGGAAAACACACGCAATTTAGAATTTATTTTTAAATTCTAAACAAGTAGCGTGCATTTTTCTTTTGATGCACCCACGGAGGTTCGAACCAATATTTCTCCATCCGTATTTGTCATGTCTGTTCGTACCTCGGAGAAAAGTTTCATGCAGAGTATTGTTTCCAAAAATTATCTATGCCAAGTTTATTCCGTTAAGTGTTCGCCTGTAGCAGTCGGTTTGAAGCAGTCGGTTTGTTGGAGTCTGTGTGTAGGAGCCTGCGTGTAGGAGCCTATGAGTAGGAGCGTGTGTGTAGGACCCTGTGTGTAGGAGCCTGTGGGAAAGAGCCTGCGGGTTAGAGTCTGTGGGTAGGAGTAACTGTGGGTAGGAGTAACTGTGGGTAGGAGTGTCTGTGGGTATGAGTGTCTGTGGGTATGAGTGTCTGTGGGTATGAGTGTCTGTGGGTATGAGTGTCTGTGGGTATGAGTGTCTGTGGGTATGAGTGTCTGTGGGTATGAGTGTCTGTGGGTATGAGTGTCTGTGGGTATGAGTGTCTGTGGGTATGAGTGTCTGTGGGTATGAGTGTCTGTGGGTATGAGTGTC